>CBMN010035564.1:0-10880 GCA_000582825.1 Hordeum pubiflorum | reverse complement strand
GATGATCCAGTTGATTCGGGCTTTTTATATTCCTCAAATTCTAACATGCATTTGCTTCCATTCACTTTGCTTACCCCAAAAGTCAACAGCCGAAGAAGATCCTCTCTCCGAGGGAAATCCACTCGGTAAACTTGCTCTTCCACGCTAACCGGAGCCCAGTTGTACGACTCAGATACCAGCCTCCTCAACTGCCGAGACACCTGTTCCTCCGTGAGCGTACCATTTGTAACCTTGACCAAATCCGTCCTCGAACTCTCGAGACGAGTGGGTGCAGAAGCTGAAGCAGAAGCCGGGGTCTCAAAAAACATAAGATTTCCCTGACAAACACCGTATATGTTAAGCACCGGCTTAGGTGCCTGTAACAGCGGGCAAGAAGTGTCGTTGTGTCCTGGTTTCAAGCAGATATCACACAACTCAGTTGTGCAATCTATCACAAAATGTCCAAGAACACCACATCTATAGCAAGTCAACTTCTCTTTTTTCCGAGCCACTTTATTTGCCCGAGCAACCTCAGATTTATCGCTGCCCTTCTCGCTATCTTTGTCTCTATCATTAGACGTTGTGGCAGTAGGTAACTCAACCGTCGCGAGAGCCTTAATAGCCAACGTCGCTGCTTCGGAGAGGACTCCCGTAGGAACAGATTTAGTGCTCGTGATTGCTGCATCCCCGTTGCTTGTTGCTGGAGCATCCGCTGCTGTTTGAACCTGAACAGGCCGGCGAGGCTGGGACCTCCTACTACCACCCCGGCCACCACCAGCGCCACCAGCAAAACGTCCAGGCTGATATGGACGTTCAGACTTTGCTCCTTCCACAAACTCACCAGGAGGAGGATAAAAACCTCTTTACCATTTGTTTGCACCGAAACCCCGGCCGCCTCCGTCGTACCACGTTCCGCGTCCAGCGCCTCGACCATCGTCTCCCCACTGATTCCAATTAGGACGTTTGCCACGGTAGGGACCGTCTCCGCCACTGCAGCCATCTCCGTAGCCGGCCTGCCATCCGCCGGGTCCATCCCCGCGGCCAGCACCGAAGCCTCCACGCCCGCCGTTCAGCCCATCACCGCGACCAACCCCATAGCCGGCGCGACCTCCTCGGCCCGGGGCGCCACCTCTTCCAGTAGCCGCTCCACGACCAGGATTAGGGCCAGCAGGCGCCGCGTTCTGCAACTGATCTCCGTCTCCACGACCCGCCATGGCCACCACCGGCTGATGCTCAAGCTTTGGCGGCACTCGCGGCGCCCGGCCGAGACGAATCGGAAACCCTACCCGGCCGCCCCGTCGAACCCTACGTTCTCGGTCAGGGACGACGAGGCGAACAGATACTGCGGTTGAATCGCTCCCGAGAGCGTCGTTTCGATCAGGCTGGACAGGAACCGGTCCAGTTTTCGCTACCTGAACCGAAGCCTTGCGCGGCGTCGCTCCTGATGAGCCAGGCGCACAAGGAGACCCAGTCGACCCCGCATCCGCATACAGAAAACCAGTCGAACGCTCGGTCGATCTCATCTCGCATACGGCCTCGGATCGCACGAGCTCGACCGGTTTGGTTTCAGGTTGGACTCTCGGCTGGGCCATATACCCAGCCCCATGAGAGCCCACTTCTGGTTTTTCTGCTGTCAACCCAACTGAGCCCAACAGCGCATTCAAAAGGGTTGATCGTGACTCAATCAGCGACGCCTCCGGCGCTATCACCGGCGCGATCATTGTCGCCGCCGGCGGCCGTTTGATCTTCTTATTTATCACTGTCGTCCAAGATGATGAGGTGATGAAATCTGACAGAGTTAGCTTTGGGAGTCTTACCTTCGGTAATGGACCTTGCCATGGCCGGATCGCCGTCGCCGCCGTCCGACAATGCACCACCCGTCGCACCACCTCGGTCTTGTCCGCTGGCGATAATCCAATCCGCGCCAAGTCCTCAACAGGCACCACCGCATCCCCCAGAATGGAAACATCCTCCTCTGAGTACCCGACCTGAAAAGCTTCGCAGATGATGTCCGATGGAGTTGGAGAAGATAACTCCGGCCGCTTCGCCATGGGGGTATCCTCCCCGTCGTCATCGGCGTCGTCTTCCGCCGCCAACGCCCAGAAGCGGCCGCCTGTGATCCCAAGGCCACCGGAGCCAGAGATCGCCTCCCCCATCGCCACTAGATCGACATCTGACTCTGTCCAGACTCTCAAGTTTGAGGTTCTTATTAATGGAATAGGGTTTCTCACGGCCGTTCGCGGCGTCAGTACGACGGCGGAGGTACTGATTGTAGCGCCGGGGAAGGATGTCCCGGACCTTGAACTCGAGCGTGGGGAGCTCCCGCGGGAGGCACGCCCAGCGCCTGGAGAGCGCGGAGGTGGCTAGCGCGGACCGGGTGTCAAGACGGCGGAGCACGAGATGGAGCATGTCGTCGGGGAGTGTGCCGAGGCGGGCCTCCTCGCCGCCGGACGCACGGCGGCGCCGGCGGCCCCGGGGGAGTGCGAGTGGCTGATCATCACATACGGACAGAGGCCCGTCCATCTCGATCGACGAGACTGATCGCTTTCGGTGAACTCTTGTAGCGCTCGACTTGGCAATGTGCTTTGGCAAAACTGATATATAGAAGCATAAAACTCAGGAGGATGAGTCCGAGTTCATAGTGGGTTCGGGAGTTGCTGATGAGCTACAGCGAAAGCTGCTGATTGGAACAAAAGAACCCCAACGTGCGGCGGCCAGTGCACCCCCGCTCCGGCTCGTGTTCCAATTGCAAAGGGGCCTTTTCTTTTTTGAGATGTTCCAGCTGCAAAGTTGCGACGATAGACTTTTTTAAAAGTGTTACTACTTTATACATATATATAGGGCCTAATATGTTTTTGAAGACTGTCTTTGACAATTGGTTAGATTAATAGCATGTGAGATGTATAATGTCCTTTTCGAAGAAAAAAATGTGAGATGTATAATGTAAAAAATATATCACTAAAAGCTCCTTTTACGTACGAATTTGACGATATACTTTGTGTAACTTACATGTTATATATTATATTTCTCTAACATGTGATCAAAGTTAGTCTCGAAAAACGCATTAGGACCTACATATATGTGTGTCTATATATATATATATATATATATATATATATATATACGGCTTTGTTAAAAATCAGTCGACTGAGACTTCGCGAAGGATGTTGGGTGGATGCGGGGCGGTCCATACACACAGCTTTTATCAGGTGTCACACGGTGGCTCCGCCCATGCCATGCATTGTTTAAACCCCCATTGTGTGGCCTGTAGCTAGCTTGGGCACATGATCTCGCCATTAGATGCTACGTACATCAGCTGATCAATCATCAGAGAGAGAACGGTCGAGCGGGCGAGAGAACGCGCATGCATCGTCGACTAAGTAGTGGGTTGTGGGTGTCTCCATGGACCGTGGACGCATGTGTGCGTACGTACGTACCGGTATTTGTTATTACTTGTGAGATGCTTTTGTGTGACTGGTCTTGGAAGCGATGCTAAGCTGGGAATTGAAGCTATCTCGACGAGTGAGCGCCATGCACGATCACATCACATCCCACAAGACGGACGTGGCCATTTCCACACTCGAGTTCCTTCAATTTTAGGACATCTTCTCTGAACTCCGACCAGTAATTTGAAAGCGCTCTACATACGATATACTACAACTTGAGTTGAACACCTATTATGCTATTGTTGACTTAGCCTATATTCGGTTGATTGTTGATCGCTATATTCGGAAGTGGATGGTGTTTTATCCTCTCGGCGTCGGCGTCGCCGTCGCTGCCACTCCTCCTCCGTTGTTCATTTGAGCAAAAATATTGTTAAGTTTTGGTATTAACACTTAGCGTTGCTACCCACACTAGCTAATGCTAATGCTGACACACATGCATCAAGGGGTGGTGCAGACATGCATCCATCCTTCCATCGGTCCAGCGACATAACTCGCACTGCACAGCTCGCGGCCTACAGTAGCGCACAGTGGGCTAAGCCAACGATGCCCTGCAATGAACAGTAGTGCACAGTGGACAGCCAGCCTCCTGTACCCCTTTTTGCACATCGGTCCCATGACTAGTCAGTAGTCAAAGGCAACTGGGTTGTTAGCCCATACCCAAGCTACATAGAGCTGACGGGCATTATACTCAAAAGGCAGTTGACTGTCGGAGGTTTCATAGAGATAGATCTGATGAATGTTTTTATGAGGAGGTTCCAGCAGCTAGAGAACGACTGGGCAAGTGAGTAAGTAGGTTTCCTTTCACGGATCCTGACAACATAAAGGTGGTACTGATCTTTCCTCCAATGACTTGGCGAAATTCAACAGATGAAAAATTCAGGACCTTATCCACCCAAAGGTACGCATCTAGATGCAAACGAAGGGTTCTGATAACAGACGCCCGAGCTAGTGTGGGTAGCAAATCCATTCTCTCTCTCTCTTTCTATATATATATATAGAAAGAGAGAAAGAGAGTATTTGACGAACATTATTGAAAGAGATTTCCCAGTGAACATGCCAACAGCCGTCAGATCAGGACGGCTAGACACGTCAGGCGAAACCAACCGTTCGATGTAGTACCTTTCATCGCGCGAACTTCCTCATGTCCTCACCCATAAAGATCTTATCCTCCCATCGCAACTGCCTGCAGCTGCATCCCACACATTTCACCAACCACTTTCGTCTTCCTCATTGGTAACAATGACAGTGGCGCGGACCTCTAGCGCGGCGGGAGGCGGTCCTCGCCGGCAACTGCGGTAGGGGCGAAGGTGGTGCAGCACATCACATGCGGTGGGTGGGCGGCGGTGGTGCTGACCTCGTGTGACCTGTCGCGACACATCTTATCGGATATGATCACCGCGGGAGCGCATGCCGGTGCAGGCCACTTTTTTCGCCCGCAGTGATGGCGCGTAGCGGGAGGCACTCCTCGCGGCGACCGCGACAGGGCGGAGCTGGAGGGTTTCCCCACTTCTATCAAAGTAATGCCATGGCAAGGTTATTAACCTTTTTTTTTTCAATAAATGTTCACATGGAAAATAAGTGTTTTTTTTGAATCAGACCATGGGCAAATTTATTGTTTTTAGAATGGCATTCTGTTTTTGTAGCTAGATACAATTGCAAAATTCCCAAATTTGCCATGTTTTGCTTTGAGAACAAACTCCTCCAATCTGCCATACGATGTTATTGCCACGACTATTGGACATAACATGGCGAGTTTATATTACTTTAAATAAAAAAATTAGACCATGGCATTTTCAAGTGTATAATTTGGCAAGTTTATATACCTTTTTGCAACATGTCATTTTTATTGAACTTAACATGGCAAATTTTCAAAAATGCCATGTTAAGTTAAAAAAAAATGCCATGCAACATACAACATATTTTTTCCATGACATTTTATTTAGTTCAATAAGAAAATTCCATTGCATTTTTATTTGTATTTTTAAGAGAAAATGTTATTTTTCTACCTTTTGTGACATGGAAATTCATAACTTTTTTCTTTGTTTTATTCTTTAGAGCAAGACATTTTCTAGGGAACGTTTTTGTCCTAGTCTTGCCATGTGCAGTTTTTACATTATAGATATATTGGCATTTTCAGTAACTAGACCATGACATATTTATAAGTAGACCATGGCAGTTTCAATTTAGGTAGCATGACATTTTATTCTTATAGAGCATATCATTTTTATTAATTAGAATATGATACTATATATTTTTAGCTTACAACGATATTTTTAGTAATTAGATCATGGATTTTTTATTAAGTAGGCAATGAAATTTTTCAATTTAGGTAGCATGTCATTTTTTACTCTTCAGAGCATTACATTCTTTTAATAATTATACCATGGCATTTTTATTAAGTAGACCATGGCTGTTTTAATTTGCTAGCAGGTCATTTTTATTCTTTAGAGTATGGCCATTTTATTAATTAGATTATGGCCAAATTGTTTTCGCTTTTTGGATCATGGTAACTTTTTCAATGTGCGATTGAGGAAAAACAATACACCGTGGCATTTTTTTAAAGATCATGGCAATTTTTCATTTCTACCATGGTAGTTTTACTTTAATTGACATGGCAATTTCACTGTTTTTTGGATCATGACAACTTTCTCTACATGTGATTGACAAACAAAAAGATCATGGTATTTTCAAATTTAAAATCCTGCCATTTTTTATTTTAAGCTCTTGTTTTTTTTATTTTTAGAGGATTTTACAGTACATGGTCATTTTTCTTACTTGTCCATGTCATTTTATTTGTTTTTAAAGATCATGGCATTTTTATTATTTAATGTCATGGTGATTTAGTTAAAATACTGCTTTTATTTGTTTCACTTTTGCAACTAGCAGTTTTTGCTAGACATACTTTTTTTTGTGTTCAATGTGATATATATGAAATTTTAGAGACGTGCCATTTTTAGTTAAATTGAGGTCGAAATTTTCAGTTTTTAATGTTTAATAGAGTCATAGAAAAATGGGCTTTTCTGGGCCCAATTATAGGCTTAGATATGTACGTACATGGGAGGGGTTCGCTGGGAGGGGACTCCTCTAGCGAACGTTTTCATTCGCCGGAAGGGAACGTTCCTAATGATCTGTTCGCCAGGAGCCCCTCCCCTGGAGAACATACGCTGGTTATTGGCATCCTTTTTTTAGATTTTCCAATTACAAAGTTGCAACGACACACTTTGGCTTCTGTATGCAATTGCAAACCTCTATCTGTACGCCCGACGGCATCTGCCGCCACCAGTCTTCCCGATACATCGCATTGCGCTCGCTTTTCCGTCGTTTCTGACTGTATTGTTGGGGTTTCTAAGCTGGTTATGGCATCAGAACATAAGACACTGTTGAACAAAACAGCAGTTGCTGAAGAGAAACCTTGCCGTCGTTCGTGGAAGTAGCCGTCACCATGGAAAAATAGTTCTTTGCCGAGTGTTTGTCTGTTTGCCGAGTGCATTCAAATAACCACCTAAACCGAGTGCCGATGAACAAAATTCGACAAAGTTTATACACTTCCCAAAGTCCGCTTGTGCCGAGTGTGAAAAAAGAAACTTGGCAAACAACCACCAAAACAGAGTGACGATGAAAAACGGTTTGCATAATTTATGCACTTGCGGACTTGCCAAAGTCCATCTGTGTTGATTGTGAGAAAAAAATACTTGGCAAAGTCACATATGCCTAGCATCTGCACTCGGCAAACAAGCTGACATGTGTTCATCGTCACTGTAGTTAACAGATGGGTGTGAACCAACCACGGATTGAATGATTAGGAGGACAGTTGTATCCTCAGCCCACCAGGGTTCAAGTCCTAGACTTGACACCAGTACTCGCATTTTCCTAGATGTTTTTCAGCCAATATGTGATGTGCGTTGAGTGAAAGGAGATGTTTCGTCGACTACGAATGTGTTTGTGGCGATTTCGTCAATCTCAAGATGACGTGCTGACTCATCATGTCAAAGATATTCATAGGAATAGGGTGTGCGTGCATGCATTCATATGGGTGAGTGTACGTGCATATCTATTAGCATCCCCGTTTGTGTTCAAAAGAAATGTTAACGGATGGGTGATGGCACAGCCACCTTGGCCAAAGTGCCTAACAGATAACACTCGACAAAGTCTTTTTTGGGAGGAGACTTGTGGAACGCGCAGGCAGCGAGCACACATATTGTGGACTGTCGATCCGTGCCAAGATTCAGAAACTAGTTTGTGTATTTCATCTATTTTGGCTTATATAGCGCTCCATAAAATATCCGTAATATGTTCATAAATGGAAAACAATATATGTGTTTATGTGGACCTGTTTCGAGGGTACATATATTTCCATAAACAGGATGTGCATTGGGTGTCTTAGTGAAACGATATCGTTGATTCACTCTGTTCTTCTTCTTCCAGCCTTTCTGTTTTTGAAGTAGGTTCTTTTTTCCTAAGACTCTTTTTCGTTGTTGAAGCAGCAATGGTGCAGAGCAAAAGGGATAGAAGTGATTATGCTCTCACCGATTGAGAGAGACGCCAACGATAGTCACAACAACACTAGAGGTATATCTGAAACTTTGGCGGCAGAGGTTAGTTGTTCGTTTATCTATGATCCCCAATAAATACTTATGTTCGTACAACTGTTGCATATGCTTGCTATGTCTTCAATCTTATTTTTCTTTTTTGTGCTTCTATTAGCCTCTTCTGTTCGAAAACTCGCATCTTTGACTTATCGACTCTTTGTAATAAGGATATTTTTGGTGTTCAATCTTATAAGAAAATACGAACACATGTACTTAGTTTCCGAATGTATAAGGTGTTTAACTTTAAAAAAAAAGGAACTTGCAAAATTTGAACGACCATGTTAGTTCCATTGATGGAAGCTTAATATGTACATGAGTACTTAGTTCAGCTCCTGTACTTCTATTGACTTGTCCTCTTCCAAGAAGTCACATTTCAACTTATTGAATCTTTGTAATAAGGAAATTTTGGATGTTGAATGTTATAACACAAATAATAATGGTTGTATTAAGTTTACATATCTAAACCATGGTCTAGCTTCGTGAAAAAGAAACTTAGACAATTTTAATGAGCATGTGAGTAAATGCACTGAAACTTAATCATAAATAAGTGTTAGATTAAGTTACATGGACAAAAAATTAAGCTTATGTTATTATATTATTGACTTAATTACATGACTTCATGGATACAACATTTTTTATAGATATGGTATGTAAGGTTTCAGAGACTTCAATGAGTAGTATTAAATTTCAAATTGAAATGTAGGTAGTAGTTTTAAAATTTAACCAGTTAAGTTAAGTAGTGTGACACATATTTGTACGTTAATGTATTTATGAAGTTACTTGGATGACTTGAAGAAAACAAAATTTTAATTTGTTAACTATTGATACTTCAATGTATAATCATAAGTTTTGTGATATAAGACACAAATGTACAGATCAATCTCTTGAGTTAAATATTTTATAGTATTAGATCTTGTATCATATTATTTGTTAATATTTTCTAGCCTGGTAACTAATTTTAAACGTTTAAGTATTGCTTGATAAACATTTATATTATAGATATATATAATTATTGGTATGTCGTATTGATTAATTTTATCTTTTAGCGGTATGAAAAAGACATCTAAGTCAAATTATTCAGCAAGTACATCATCGTAATCTAGCAGAGAATTGAATATTATTAAACGGAAGGAGATGACTCAAGCGCAGAAAATGATGATGAAATATAATTCTAAATCTAGATTGAAGTTAGACGATGTTCGTGCTACTTTGAATGCGTTTAGATGTTACAAAAAATATGCTTTGGGCAATCAAATTTGATAGGTTGTTGAAGTTGGCTGAAATAAAGAAGGTGCATCTTAAGTTGAGTATGTTTCTTGTAAGAGCAACAAATGTGAATGATCAACACATTAAAATATCTCAAGATAGAAAACTGAAATTCTATGCTGGAGATATGCACAAAGTTTTGGTATTCCTTCTGTACCAAGAGATGTTGATGGTGAGATAACTACTACTTATACTGATTTCTTGAAGACAAATATAAGTATGGTTGGGAATGATCCTCATAGTTTGAAGCCAGTGGATTTTTTTTTATCCAGAGATATACGAAAGCTATCAATTGAAGCTGAAAAAACATGCTTTAAGGTGGCATGTGTGATATTTATTATGGGCCATTTGGTAACACATTTATTCTGAACATGGCTACACCATCGTTGATTAGTGGGGAGACCTTTGTAAAACTGATTATATATAGGAGAATATAACTCGTGTGAGTATCTCGAAACATGCTCTCGTCCCGCTTTATATGTAAAGCAACAACATCAAAGTTACATGGCCGAACGATACAATGTGGAGAGGTAGTCCACTAAGACAGCAGATCCCAAGAGAGCTGGCAAACATAAGTGCACCCGACTATGCTGCCAAACAACACCTAGCAAAGGACAACCCGATTACAACGCCATGACACGACCTAGGACACCTAGCCTCCACGACAACACCCTCAATAGGGGAACGCGAGCACCGTCGCTGCCGAGCCCGACGTGGACAAGGGTTTTCACCCGGAGGCTCTGTCATGGAGAGGAGAACCACGACGACGTCTTCAAGAAGATAACGGCACCCGCGGATGTCGTCGTCATCGGCGCCAAAGCATGGAGCTTTCGCTCGGCAGCTCACCCATGCCACCGAGGCACCCGGATCAGTCACGGTGAGAACTAGCCTCCAGATCAGGATCTGGGCAACAAAAAGTGTGCCTGAACCACCATCAGCTACATCTCTCACCGCCCAAGCGACCGAGAAATGTAGCCACCACTGCCGCCATGGGGCCTGCCAGAAAGCCACCATACGGACCACCATCCGGGGCCGCTGCCCCAGCATCCATGTCCCGGATCACCGTCAGCCATCACCATCGCAACGCACAGACCATGGTGGGAAGAGCAGAAGGGACCTCCTTCAGCTCCTAGCCCGGCATCAGCCACATGGCCTGGGTGATCGCCTCCACCGTTGGAGGCGTCCATGCCCGCGTCCCCAGCAAGTCCATGTGGACATGGGGGACACAACCTAGTAGCCGCCGACGGCCACCGCCAAGCAAGCCCCGACCTTAGCCAAGACGAGCTCGGGCGCCGCCACATCCGTGGCCACCGATGTCGCTCCGACCAATAGCACAACAGCAACACGGGTGCCAACTCGGACCGACGACACAACGGAACATCAAGGTAGACGGGCACAAACACGACGGCAAACACCACCGCGGACTAGGTCGACCCTCTGCCGGTGTGCCGCCGACCAGCATCCTCCGCCACACTCCAGATCCACGTGTGAGTATGCAGTGAATTATCTACCTGATGATTGATTCATAATCTTGTGATAAAAAAGAAGGTCAACGGGGGAGACTATAGTAGCTCAAACTCAGACTATCTACGAAAAAGGT
>CBMN010035560.1:0-19140 GCA_000582825.1 Hordeum pubiflorum | reverse complement strand
AATTGACGAGGGACTAGACCAGGGATGAAGGGTTAAGATTGACTCATTAAAACAATTCTCTCCCAACTCCCACCCCATTCCCTGTTAATAAAACGGTGGGAGTTGAAGTCTCAAGTCCCATGTCTATTCCTTTATAAATTCTTAATCCCCCTAACCAAATAATATATTTAAAGTCTCGTACCCCTTTAATTTCCATCCCCTGATTCTAATTACCCCCAACCAAACACGCCGTTATGGTTTGTGCGTGTGGATAACCACTCAGACTGATGACGTTATGTGATTAAATGGTAGCGTAGGTCTAAGAACTAGTAAAAAACCAAAAAAAATCAAAATTCCGAATAATTATTTATAAAAGGCGAATTCTTTTTGTAAACTGTTATTTTAGAAATACACACTGAAGTTTGTTTATTGCAAGGAGAACGTTTTCCAAATTTGCCTTGAATTTTTTTAATATACGATGAACTTTTTTTCATATGCACGCTGAATAATTTGTTATTGTAAATAAATGTTTATATTATTTTCTATACACTTGGTTAAATTTTGTAAAATTTGACTTTAGTCCAAGCTAATATGCGGAGTAAATAAAAATAAAGAGAGGATACAAACTGACACCAATTGGATGTGAGAGAGCGAGATGGGAATATTTAAGAGAAGGAATCAACCTTTTTCTTAGGCACAATAATATCCGCGTGGCAGCCGAGGTCTAATAATTGAAGCGTGCATGTGGAAATTTCAATCGTTATATAAATCAGCATGGACAGACAAAAAAAAAAGAAACAAACCATACTTTTATTAGTAGGTAGGAGTAATATATAAAACCATGTCCTTTATTGAAAACAATAAGAAAGAAAAAGCTCAAAGAAGTTCCATGACGCACAATTTGATCATTTTTCTAAGGACTGCAATTGACAACCGTTCGCTGGGAGGGATACCATTTGTGAAGGTTTTTGTTGGCAGTTTTTTCAGATTCGCATTTCATTTTGCTTCATAACATCATGATAGTTTCTTCAGAAAAAGGGACAGGTCTAGGGAGCGGCCGGCTGCTCCCCAGCGCTCCGGAGCAGCCGGCCAAAAAAGGATAATTTTGGATTTTAATCTATAAAAGAAAATATTTTGTTCTCCTAATAATCTATACATTAAAGTAGTTTGCCTCATAAATTCATATTAGCAAAAGTAACACGTGTGAACATGTGTGAACAGAAAAGATAAAAAGTAAATGCAAACCATCCACGTGAACAGGTGTAAACGTACTTAATTTGGGCTTTCATTTAAAAATCCATAATTTTCAAATCCCGCATCAAAATTAAGATCCGTTTTCACCGTTGAACCCCTTGCGACGTGCTCTTCGAAACTAGATCCCACATGGGTATGTTTCGACGAAATTGTTTTTGTGCAATTTAGCCTCCGTTTTGTGCAACTGTATAACAGTAGATGTGCAACTACCTGACAGTGGATGTGCAACTTTCCGCCTAGCCGGTGGATGTGAAGTTGTCACTGACGGCACCTCCACCCCCAAACTACCTCCTCCTAGTGAGATGTGCAAATTCATGTGTTGCCCAGGCCAACTGCCAAATAGTTGATGTGCAACTTCCCCCCTATCCACGGTTGCGCTTGCACTGTTTGCTGCATCAGCCAACTGTCTAGCAGTGGATGTGCAACTTTGAATACTATCACGGCCAACTGTCTACCAGTGATGTGCAACTTTTTCTCATACCCCATGAATGTGTAATTTCCCTACTAGCACTCGGCCCAAACAACCGCTCTGGTGGGATGTGCAACTTTAGCACTCCGTTTATATGCAACTTTTCACTACTCCCGCGATGTGGAATTTTCACCATCCAACTATCCCTGGTTGTGAGATGTGCAACTTCATATGTTTCTCCAGCCAACTGCCTAGCAGACTTTGTGCAACTCCGTTTGTTGCCCCCGCCAACTGAAACTAGATAATCTACAAGTAGGGAGGGAAGGAGTTATAAATCGAATAATAGGAAGTTGGCTCGAACAACAGACTAAGGTTACACATATCGCTAGTAAGGGAGATGAGGCAGGGGGTGTCAACTGTAAAAAAACTACACATCCACGAGTAGGCACAACGATTGCACAATGACTATTAGATAGTTGGTCGGGTAGTAGACTGGTTGCACGTCAAGTTTTTATGGTTGCTAGGTTGCAACCTCATATGAAGTTAGATCATGCAGCTCGACAAACTGGTTTTGAAAAAAGTTACACGATGTAGTACTAAAGTTGCACAATGCAATACTAAAGTTGCACTATATAGCACAAAGTTGGCATAATTTTTTTCATTGAAACATACCCATGCAGTATCTAGTTTCAAAGATATCGTCGAGAAGAATCCAACGATGAATACGGATCTGAATTCCGATGCATGGTTTAAAAGATATGACTTTTTAAAAATCCGAAAAGCGGAAATAAATGCACGTGGATCTTGTTCTTTCAAGCGAATTAGAATTAACCAGTGTGAACACATTTAATGCTATAGGCACATGCACTAGCAGATGAAATAAATAACGCATGCATGCGTGTGAAGCCCGGCCGCTGGTTTCATCAAAAAATTGCGCGTGCACTTTTAAGATTTTAGGCAGAAAAAGACAGTTTTCTTCTAAAATTACAATCATTTGATTTCTCGCAACTAAAACTGTCATAGAAATGCGTTCAATTGTCATTTCCCTCCTAGTATTACCATCGGCCCGGTTCGCGTGTACCATGACCGCACGAGTTGCCATCAGCCCACGGGCGGCCGTGCCCCGTCGACGACGCACTCCCACTGGCTCATCGCGCGCCACCGACGGCCAAACCCTCGCTGGGCGCCACCGGGCGCCGGCCGCGCGCTTCCCTGCTGCCGACGACAGAGCCAGCCAGCACGAGCGTTGCGAGGTGACGTCCCGGAGCCGACAGCCGTTTCCCGGTTGCCTCCAATCCAGCGACGGGGGCGGGCGGCGGCTCGGTCCGACGGGAAGCCAGATGTGGACAGGCGTGAAGGACGACAGGGCCGCCACGTGGGCCGCCGGGGCCGCTCCGGCGGTGCCTCTATATCCTCGCGCGCGTCGACCTCGCCGCGCTTCGCGTGCACGTAACTGGATTTTTCTGGTCATTTCCGTCGTGCCACGGCCGCTGCTACGGAGCACGACACACATGAGCTTTGCCTATGCCATATTGAAGTCGTATAGGCGTAGGCATCGGTGCCACGTGGTATTGGCGCGCCAATGGTCCAGCACGCGAGCTAGCCTAGTCGCTGCGCGATGTGGGTTAGGCGGGGACACATATGATCAAGCGCTTGTGCCTGGGTTTGTTTTACCGCGACAATGAACACACCTCATACAAAGCAGACGTCACAGAAGAAATAAAGAGACAAGATGAATTGCTGCCTACGAAAGGTCAGTGCCCTAGTTTCAAAAACGCTTTTGTATTATGAAACGGAGGGGAGAAAACAGAGGGAGTGACGAGGATCCAAGGTCAACGCAGAAACCACCGGAGGTTCCCGCAGATTTGCAGTGCTCCTGCTACCTGACTGTCTGGTTATAGAAACTTGTTTTGCTTTCCTTGGTGTTTTCTTCTGACAACCCGACCAGTAGATTTTCTTTAGAGTTAGAATGCAGATACGATGAAAGCGAAAGAAAGACAAAATCGAACCGGATCACCCGCTATCATCGTGCATGATAGTTTAGGACCCCCGGAAAGCTCGGCTTCCTTTCTTGTTCCTCCGAGTCAAATAAAGATCGCTTTGGCGACAGAGAAGGTGGTCTGTGCCTGCTCTGCCCTCACCCTTGTACTTACTATTATCTGTTGGTTACCATGCCACTAATGCTTAATCTAGCTAGCCCACTGAATCCGCAATAATACTCCTCAACAGAAAATAGCTAGCCACCAGGGGAAGAAGCAGATAGACAGAGACACGCCAACAAATATGGATGTAAACATGGAAAATAAATGGGAGAAATCATAAAGTAACAACTATTTCGCCAAAAATACAAAGGTGCACATGGGTGCGCGCACACCCACTTGAATAGTAAATTCATAAAAAAATACTAGAAAATTTAAAAAAAATCTGAAATTTCGCAGTCAGAAACTTAGTCGACCATTCTACTCGCGTGGAAAGTTTCATGATGTATTGACACCCACGGTATTCTTAATGAAGAAAATACAATTGTGACCATACTATTCATTAAACAGTGTTTTTTAATATAGCTTCAATTTTGTCATTTTTGCCCAAATTAACACGGATGTGATTTCTTCGTGAAACTTCATACGCGAGTATACTGGTTGACTATGTATATTACAAAAATAAATCCATATGTTTTTGATTTTTTTTCTAGCATTTTTTGAATTTATTTTTCATAAAGGGTGCGCGCTCACCCATGTTTACCAAATCCGCGTCGGCTGCCACTTCCTAGTTCCTACGCACAGGGCGACCTGTTTCGGCGACTGCCTGCCTAGCAGGCAAGAGGTGGCCGCCTACTCATTCTGGCGTGCCAGTGCCCTAGCCAGTTGCCCCCACACATCACCAAGCGCGTAGTACGTACGTACGCGCCTTTAAATATGCACGTCACCATTCCAGATTTTACAATTCGTCTCCCTCCTCCCCCCTAGACTAGACTTGTTCCAACTCCAGCATCCGGACGACCATCCTTCCTTCTCCTCCACTTCTGCTTCCCCAAATCAAATCAAATCCCAACACACGAGAGCTCTTTCTAGAAGCGTACTGCTACTACGTATCTTTGCTGCAAGAAGCAGCACATGCGACAAGATTAAGGTACGTACCTCTTAGTATTTCTCCCTCAGTTTTCAGCTCCCCGGTGTGTTTTTCCAAACCAAAGTTCAGTAAACCCTTCCATTGCTTCAACACGAAACTAGCCGGGCACAAACATCAAGTGGTCAATTCGGTGCACCATGAGGCCTAGCACTGCTTTTCGAGCAGCGGCTGCAGCGGCAGGAGTACCAGGCACATGCCGATTCTTAATTTCCAGCTCAGCTAGCTAACCCCAACTTGACACCATTTCGGTCATATGCTTTGTCTTTCCCACAAAGGAACCGCCAACTCTCCTCCTTCCATTCGCTCAACTTGCACTCCCCTCCTTTCTGATTCAGATTATTAGTGCAGGAACAAGCGGGGCTAAATCTTAAAGGCGCACGTTCCGGTTCGGATTATCATCAGTGCGGCCGCTGAGCGAAACCCAAAAGGCTCGCCGTAAAGCAAGCAAATAAGGAGCAAAGGTGAGGATCTTTTTCCGTCGCTTTTGCACTTCTTGTAGTACTATCAATCAGGGTGTGTTTTTCCCTTCGATCTCCATGCTTGCTTCCTATCCTAGCCAGTAGCCACTTCGTCTCCTGGTCGTCGGTGTCTTGAAACAGTTGATTGCTGAGCTTTGGTTTCACTCCACAGGTTCCTTGGGATAAACTTCTTTCCTTGTTCTCCAGTCTTCACAGCCAGCTGACAGGCTCTCTGACAGATTCAATTTTGCAGACAGGGCAGCGTCCATGGGCTGTGGGGCGTCGAAATGGAGGGATCCCGGCGTTGTGCGACAGGGGAGGCCAAGAAGCGTCGGGGAGGTGGTCGTCTTCCTCCCGGGGCTCCGGGCACCGACAGCCGTAGACTTCTCGCAGACTCTCGGTGATCACCAGGACAAGAGCGCGGTGGAGAGGCTGTCGGCTCTAAGAGCAACGGTCGTGACAATGGCAATGCAGGAATCGGCCATGGCCCTCAAGCCGAGGCGGAGGGCGGCGCGGCACGGTGTGTAGAGCAGAGGGGGACCTGCTTGGCTTGGCTGCTACATATGTGAAACATACATGAGGGGTTTTGCTTTGATTTCTATAGCCTTCGTTTGCTTTTCAGGAGGGTCTGGCACTGCTAACCTTCTCCAGGCTTTGGAAGAGTACCTGCCAGTTCTGCTAGGGCTGGTGAAAGAAAGTGAGCATCCTAGTATCATACAGTGTTTTGCTTTGCTTTTATGCTGCTGCTTTCTGACTGATTCATCATGCGTGCTGTTGCAGGCAGTGATCTGAGAAACACAGTGCAGTTTGTTTGGGCTAACCAAGAGGACGATGCTGAGGTAGTTAAGGATGGGGTACATCCATCCATGTTCAGAGATGATCCATTGGAAAAAGATGCTCAAAGTTACTTCATGGTTTGGTTGCAGGAGACGTCCATGGCGGATGCTTGGTATGAGGTGCTGTCTGTGCTGCACCTAATGGCCATGGTGTGCTTCCTGCAGGCCAACTCCCTGCTTCTTCCGAGGTCATACGGCGACGGCCATGGGCCGAGAGTGTCTGAAGGTCAGTCATTCGGTACTTGCATCTTGGATTAAGAACATTGTTAGCTTTCAAGATTTAGTACACTGCTAAATGCTAACAACACAAAACACACGTGTCTGTCTGGCGCAGAGAGCAGGCGAGCCACTGTTGATGTTTTCTTGAAAGCAGCTGGGTACTTGGATTGTGCAGTTAATCAAGTACTTCCGCAGATACCGCCTGAAAAAAGGTTTAATTCTTGGTTATATCAGTTTATGAAAAAAGGTTTAATTATGACATCAACTGAACTCTTCTATCTTAATTTCAGAAGGGCACTCCCAGTAGATCTCGTTGAGGGAAATCTAAAAGCTCTTAGCTTGCAAGGACTTGGCCAGGTACTCTTCAATAATTTGACAAAAACTTTTTTTTGCAAAGTATAAGAAGGCCCTTACAGACGGAATATATAATGGATTTGCGCATAACCTCATCCAAACCTGAACAACTTGTCAACTTCAACCCCGTCACATTGATTGCAAGTAAATCTGATATACAGGGGTTTATTATTGTACTCTTGTTCTTGGGATGTTTGAATGCTTATCATCTTCAAATGCTGCAGGGAGTTGATATGCAACTTGGATTGGCAATTGATAATCCAAAGGCCACTTTAGCAGTCAAAAGGCGTTTAGCTTGCGAGATGGTCAAATATTGGCAGCAGGTGTTTCTTCTTTCTCTCAGACCTATTTTCAAGGGCATATGAAGTTATGAGCATATGGGTCTGTTCTTTCCTATCATACTTCATCATTTTGTTTTTGTATTCAACACCTATTGTGAAATCTTTTCGTGCTTGATCTATAGATTATTGTTCTACAGATTAAGGATAGCATACCAGAGCTTCCTTTGTCGGATGGATGGGCGAAAAAGCACACACTATTTGTCAAGTGGAAGTATGCTGAAGCAAAGGTGTGCATACCAGCTTACCACTATTTTCTCATAATTCCAAAATATGTTAATTATTTTGATTTCCGAATTGCAAATGTGTTCCATGTCTTTAACTGGGGAAAATGTATTTCGATGCAACCAATGGTGGAGTTACATGAGGGCAAAACTCAGCCGTGTACCGCCCAGCTCAGGAGTAGAACTGGGGTGTGATGGCAAAATTTGTGTGCTCTCCTTTAGCCTCCACCCCCACACCGCCCGCTATTTCTTTGTAGCTACGACACTGGACGCAACATTACATATCCCATTCAAATTGAACTACACACTCTCTCTTCGACACGGCGACAGATATATAATATGTAGATCTCTTTACCTTACTATCTGGAGACATTTAAACCGGTACTGTTGCTCTTTATATTTTTGTCAGGCTGCTGCATACTACTTCCATGGGTTGATTCTTGATGAGGGAAACACCGAGAAATCACAGGAGATGGCAACATCATCCCTACAAGCGTCAGAGGAGTTTCTGAAAGAGAGCAAAAGAGCCTCTGAGGTCTTCCATTCAACTCCTCCGACATCAAGGTCATCGACAATTTTTAGTCTTCTTTAGGATTTGATTTATTTGTCCCAAATCTACTACTGTGCCATTTGGCGATTTCTAGGCCTAGTATGAACAAGTTGGCATAAGGGGGAAATAATTCTGAGGAGCCTGCTATTTGAAAGCTGTTGTTGCATAGTATAATAGTTGAATATTTTAACTTGCAGAATTTTGCTTAAAGAAAATAAAATGGAGACTGAATTTTGTACATGTAATGTTGCAGGATGTCAACTCCTTTCGGAACAACCAAATATCTCTTGGACATGATCCCAAAAGAGACATTAAGCAAGCTCCAGAATAACCACGACCTTAACACCCAAGAAAGGTAATACTAATATTTTCCAGAAGGGGTGACAGTTATTTAACCTTTAATGAAACAAATGTTAATCATAAATATTTTCTAAATTCAGAACATCAAATACCGGAATCAGCCGGATCATCACACCGCCGCCTCCATTGCCAGATTTCCCGTTGGCCCTAAATCCTGAGGAATATGAGCTTCCCCAATTAAACCCACTGTGGAAGAAGGAAGCTAACCACTAATGAAGTTTCGTTACCAAGCTCAGACAAGGAAGAAGGCTTTCTTCTAGAAGGGGTCACTCCTCCGCAGCTGAAAAAGAACATAAATTTCTGCAGCACTTTAGAGGACAATAGTGAGAAACGAAGTGTATTACGCCGAATGTTAGAAAGAAAAACAATTTATTACTGTCGACCAGTTAAAATGAATTACCCAGCAAGGTCCAAGGATCTGAAGAGCATTGTACAGACGGATCTTTTCTTTTGAATTACATAAATGCTTTTGTAGACAGATTTCTAGCCTCCAACTTTGCTAGAAATGTACTCCCTCCGTCCCAAAACAGGTGTCGTGGTTTTAGGGTTTAGGGCGGAGGGAGTATAAAGTAAGCATCCAGTATATCCTTCATCCGATGTTGCTTACTAAAATCACAGGATGGATTTCAGTCCATTCTGTGAACTTCTGTGATCCTTTTTTGTGTGCCAAGAAGTGCTAAAAGGGGACCCGAAACTTGTTTAACTTCAAAGAAATTATATATGTGCATAATGTATTAACTCGTACATATTACATGGCCCATAGTTGGATAAAAACAATATTATGGCAGTACATGTTTTGAAACATGGTGCTTCCACAATTGAACTTTAACGGATACTAAGAGTTGTAACTAGCCAAGGATACCCCTTGAAGCGCACACAAATAACAAGTTTCATTATTTTCAAAATAGAATTCTTTACGAATTGGTCCTCGATCTAAATAGTGTATAACACGTCCATTAAGAAGAAATGATTTTATTTACACTTTCAGAACATTCAGTTTTACATAATTCATCCCAATCAAGAAGCTCAAATATTAGAGCAATATCGCACAATACACCGAACATGCATACAACATTATAATCAGTAACGGATCAATTTTTAACAAGTTAGATTACAAGAATAATTCTTGAGAAAGAACGTATGAGGAATTCCAAGGGTATATCAGTATAATTTGTAATCTCATCAACAGCTATAACACCATAATTCCAAGGTGAGACACCAATAGAGAATGACGTTAGAGCTTCAATGTGTTGATATCATGAAAACTCAAGCCAGGAGCAGATCAAGTGAAAAATTACTGATGAGAAAACCACCAAAATTGTACAGGTATGATGGCACTGATGTATAAATCAATCCTGTCACTTTGCCATGTGAATTACGCATCGCAAACACCTGTTTTGTAGCATCAGTTCAAGCGCCTTGTTGATGTCACTGAATGGCATATCATGTGTGACAAGGCCGTCAACTTGGATTTCCTGAGAAGTTACATGACAGAATGGTCAATGCATATTTGAGGTCTACCTTTTCAAATAATTTGTCGCAGCTGAAAACTCTATTTACACATGCCATATTTATTGAATTTATTGTTGTGTGGCAATCGTTGATTCTGCAATGTCATGTCCATTATCCCAGTATCATTTCTACTTGCCTCCACCATCACACGCCACACTAAAGAGGGTCAGACTAATTACATCAAGGCGAAAAGTGAAGTTTGGTTGCTTAATTTAGCATTGTTAACTGAAAGTATGGAAAAGGCATTACAAAACATTTGGTTCTGCAGTAGTTTTCCAAATTACCTTGTTTGCATACTTCTCCACTAACAAAGGTATATCAGATTTGGGTCTCCATCCTCCAAACAAAGATCCCTTCAGTGTTCTTCCAGAGAGAAGCAATCCATAATGAGCAGAAACTTCTGGCTTTGCTTTTGGTACACCAAGAGTTACAGTCAGTCCCCATCCCTGACAAGACCAAACATGAGACTAGAGAATCATCTGAAGGTAATAGTAAACTTTGTGGCTCACAGTTACTAGAAATGAAAAAATGAACAGAAAAAGGAAATTACATCAGAACATGATTGCAATGCAGTCGAGACTACTCCGGTATCACCCACACATTCAAAAGAGTAATCAGCTCCTCCATCAATAAGCCGTTTCACTACCTGAAAGGATGGACAAAATGTCACTCCTGTGTTGTTTATCTGGTTGGCATCAATCGGTTAAAACATTGGAAATGAAAACCAGTACCACAACAATTTTTGACCTCTCTCTCTCTTTCTCTCTTATAAATGGAGTAGTTAACTCATTAACTGTTATAAGAGCATACTGGCAACGCTTGCGTACTGTGCACAATCTTGTTGGACAAGTATTGCATAGGAATAGAACTTTTGTGGCCTTGCTTTATTTTATTACAAAATTTAAATGTTAGCACAGTCTATCAGTGAGCACATCGGTTTGTTTGCGTAAACAGAATACCAATTGTACGCAAAGATGCAGTTAACATAATCATATAAACTGTAAGTGATCAGTAGTTCAATTTTCTCAGTCAATTTGAATTCATTAATTTTTTTTTCCATACGCCTCCCCTAATCAAGGGAGCCGAGTTCCACTATAATCACATAATGGAACAAACCCGAAAGCCAAATTCAGTCAATTTCAAGGAAAGTACCTCCTGAACAGGCTCATTCAATTCGGCAGGATTAATAAAATCTGTAACACCAAAAGCCTTCCCTGTGGCACAGACACACCGAGTAAGTTCACAGAAAACTATTGCTACAGAAGTGTACAGTTATTATTTTGTGATGCAAAAAATACCCTTTTCTTCCTTATCAGGATTGGTATCTACTCCGATAATCTTGGAAGCTCCCCGTAGCTTAGCACCTTGAGCGACCTAAATCAGTAGATATGGGTCTCAAAATTGCAGTTCTCGTATGCTCTCAACTTACAATAGCAGCTTTCGTAGATACTCACTGAAAGTCCTACAGTTCCCAGACCAAAAATAACTACACTTGATCCCTTGGATACATCAGCAACATTCCAAGCCGCACCAAGGCCTAAAGAAGAGATTATTAACATATATATAAACAGTGGATGATCAGATACCATCAAAACATGCCGCCACGCAAGATGATTGAATAATTCTTCACACCTAACAAATACAGTATATAGCTTCAGAAGGAGAAGGGCATGGGGCAAAGTAAAGGGTGTACCTGCGGATGCCCCGCAGCTGAGCAGGCATATCCTGTCCATGGGCATGGCGGGGCTGACCTTGACGGCGCAGCCCGAGTGGACAACAGCGTACTCGCTGAAGCTCGACACGGCGCAGTAGTGGTACACGGGCTTCCCGCCGATGGACAAGCGGGTGGTCTGGTCGCTGTGCATGACGCCCTTCCTCTCCAGGCCGAGCCTCTGGCACATGTTGCTTTTGCCCGACACGCAGTGCTTGCAGCTCATGCACTCCCCGATGAAGACGGTGAGCGCGTGGTCTCCGGCTTGGAACTCGGTCACTCCTTCCCCGACGCTCTCGACCACCCTGCGGACCGGACCAGAGGTGTTGGGCTATCAGCGTCGTGACTTGTGTGAGCAATGAAGCAGAAGGAGAGAGGGGTCGGGATACGGACCCGGATGCTTCGTGGCCGAAAATTCTGGGGAACAGATCGGGCTGCGCCTGCAATTAGGAACATACAGTAGCAGAGAGTAGACTCGGAATGAATAAGATGCAAATGCAGGGGACTCCTACTCGGGGTGGAGGAAGGTGTTGGTGGTGGCGGTGCGTACCGTGGACTGCCACTGGGTGACGTCGCTGCGGCAGATGGAGGTGGAGACGACCTTGACGCGGATCTCCATGGGCCCCGGCGGGGCGACCTCCACGTCCTCCATCACCAGCGCCTGCCCCGGCCCCCATGCCACCGCCGCTGCACGCCACCAAAACACCCATGAGTCAGGAGATCACACACACGCGCGGACGCACGCATTCACGCGACGAAACCAGAAGGGCGGATTGGTCACCTCGGCAGGTGATGGCCGCCGGAGGGGAGGAGGACGATGCAGCGGCGGCCATTGCGGGAGATTTGCCTGCTCGTTTGCTGTCTGTGCGGATTCTGGTGGAGAGAAGTCAAACAATCATCGCTCCTTCGTTTCGCTTTAGTAGGGGAGGAGGGTTAGGTAGGATTAGGAATGCCCCTGCCGCTACCTACCACCGTTGCTCAATGCAATGCTGCTACCCGCCAACACTGTAACAAGAAACTTGAACAACTTATTACTATCAGGAAAGAGCAACGGCTCAGACCTTGTCCAGACCACCTGAAGTTTGTCAATTCGAGGGCAGCAATGCCTATGCTAGAGATGGCCAACCTTTTGCATAGTCGCAAAAAAAAACATGGTCTAATCAACGCAACTACAAAAAAGAGGGAATAAACAGAAACACGACGATTTACCTCTCGTTCAAACTCTCTGCTTACAGAACTAGCATCGGAACTCGGACGCCCAATAATTCAACGCAACTGTTTGTATAGACATATTTGTAGCTTTTTATGCATCCGTAACAATGACAAATGTACAATGATTACATTGTTAATCAGGAGACATCCTTAGCATTTTAGCACTACAAATGTAGAAACGGTTCACAGGGTCATCAGGGCTGATATCTGTACATGTTAGCTGCCTAGGAGGTTGGGGAACATTGTGAGCTCTTGGTTGGAATGGACACAGAGCTCATAGTCATATCTTTTTCTTGTCTTCGTTAGGTCTGATCATTTGTACAGGAGCAGCTGGAATACGGGCCCACCACTCTTTAATTCGTCTTCGGAACTTCTCTGTGTGCTGCTTCCTTAGTGGCATCTCCCTCGTGTAAACCTCCAGGACTACCATCAGGAGCAGATGCTTAGGAGGCATCAAAACAACAACCGCGGCTGCAACAAGAAGTGCCACTGCGACTATTTCAGTTGCCTGCATAGGGAAAAATTGGAGATAAGCATTTTGACCGTTTGATCTCATTGTATAGTTACAACGATAACTTATTTCGGAATGATGTGAAACGCTGGATGTAAACTATCACAGATGTATAGACAAATGTTGGGCTAGAAATGCATATCTGATGAGTCAAATAAATGCTATCACTAAGTTGTGTCAAATTGTAAAACAAAATACATCAAGGTGGTAAGCACATCAAGAGATTATCGATGCACTGCGAGTTTTCTAGACTTTATCCCTCAATAAACAAGACTTGTATTCAAAAGCAACATCAAGGACAAACCTTTGGAACAGCTGCAAACAAGAGAGCTCTGAACTTGAGAAGAACAATATTTACAGCCTGTAGGGTATCTTCCAATTTTGATATAGCGTCCTGCAAGATCAAGATTTGTTCGACAGGATTTTTAGTTGGAGGGGGTCTTACTTCAAGCACTTCCAACATTTTTCCTTCTTCGCTGTACTTATGCCAAAGCATAACGACGGCAAAGACTACGAAAACAGAGGGCACAGTGTAACTGACAAGCCCGCTACATAACAAAGAAAAGGCATATTAAGCAAAGCAATATACGTAAGCATAGTTGATAAGATCCAGCAACGACAACGAAATTACCTTTGGATAACATAGAGGATAAAAGCTAAGAACAAAAATGATTTCAGAGGATCTTCCCACTTGGTTAAAGAGTAAATAAGTTTGCCTGCATGAATGAACGAGAAAAGTATCTCCTGCAAAATAAGGGCCAACCATCATAAATCAAATGGCAGTAATGTACTTGTACAACACACCATTTGGGTGTGACCATTCGAAAAGAACAATTTAAGTTGATCTTATCAGCACACCTGCATGAGGGCTACATTTGCATCAAGACCTTCCACCTTGACTTGATCAACCGTAGCACGTGCTGCCTCTATTCTTTCAGAATAAAGAAATGACTCTTGCAAAGCAGCCTCCAGAGATTTTGTTACACCAACACAAACAGCACAAAAGCTAATTTCTTTTTCAGTTTCGTTTTTTCTCTTCAGCAAGACAAATCCCATTCTAGAGAGAGCATACAATGAAAATGGTACAGAATGAGTCTGCGGTGCTTTGTCAACTGCTGGCTCAGTTGCCAAATGGCTCAACGAAGTGTCCAACAGTTGAAAGTAGTTATTGTATAGGGCCTCTAATACCATATCTCCTTTTGGGAGCTTTTCAGCTAAGCTGAAAGTGAGTGTTGTCTTAAAGTGAGAGGGAGCAATATGAAAAGCTTCTTTCACAGCAGAGTATCTCAAGATGCCCAGGATAGCCTTTGAGAGTGCTTCTGCTCTCTGAATATCTTCAAGGTTGAATTTCCTGATAAATTTATTCACCTGCATTACTTCACGAGTGATTGCTAACCAATAGTTTCTTCGTGAGGGGCTTCCTAACTCAGGAAAGTCGAAATAAATTGGTTCTGTTCTGCAAATATGGTGCTGTTAGTTTTGAAGGATACCTATGAAAGAACACCTACAGTGCTCAGTAACATAGGTACTAGAGAACTCTTCCCATTTCAATACTTACAAAGTGCTTGATTTGTACATCACAGCTTTATCAAAGAGACGAACACCCAATGGTCCAGTAAAATCTCGCTTGATCACTTGATTTGAATCTGTTGCTAAATCATATTTAACAATCTTATCACCATAACCAACTCTGATACTCTGAAAATAAAGAGCATGTGTTGTAAGGATCAATGTTCCTGCCAAAAAGAAAGAGATTATTAGTGGATTCCCAAAATGAAGCATGCCTGCAAAATGAGAAGTCAAATGCCAGCCAGTCAGCTCACCTGGCCAAGCTGATATCCCAATATGCTGCAATACAGGATGAATAGGCTTGTCACCATCAATAGCTACGATACATTCCCCAGCATCAAGATTAAAACTTGAAGCAAGTGGTGACTGCATAACTCCTTTGATAGACCTGAATACCCTACAGAATAACATGGATATTTCTCTTAATGTATTTACAGAATCAACCATAGATTCATAGCATACCCTTTTCCTGGTCAAAAGGTTTGTTTGGGAAAGCTTCTAAATCAAAGTTCCCGAAAAAAACCTGGGGCAGGTTAGAAAGCACTGCCAATAAAGTATCAATTCCACAATAAAAACACCTAATGCTGCAACTACAGTTGTAGAGAATACGAACTTGGTCTATTTAATTTGAAGCCATCACTAACAGTGATCAAAGGATATTCATACATTCATTCCATAGACATTAACAAAGGTAGGGCAAATAAATAATGAGAGTTTGATCATCTATAAACTGTTTTCTTACCGGTCTAAACTTTTGAGATACTTGTCGTATACGAAATAATGTAACCGGCCACCAGATGAACACGTAAGTGCATCAAACAGATTGTGGACAGTAACCAAGTCAGCTATTATTGGGCATGAAGGCGCTATTCGTGTAAAAGCACTTAATCCAACTGTCTTCATGTCGTTGACCTAAAAATGAACAGCACTAAATCATCATGTGCACACACATGAAGAGATGTGATCGTAACAAAAAATCAATGTTTTGTAAACAGAACTAACTTGAACAGCCAAACTTGTGGAATTCGCATAGAAAATTGATCCCTCATCTTCATCTTCAATCTCCACGGGATTACACAAGGTAGGATTCTGACAATCACAATAAATAGAAAGAATGATGAATATCATAAAGTTAGAAATGTAAATTTCTCTTCAGAAAATGCAGATGTCATTTATTTATTTATGCTTCAAACAGCACTATTTGATAAAGAAAAAAGGGAAGATGACTGGCATATGGTGACCAACTGCGGCAATGAAGATTTCTCACATTTTTTAGCAATCCTTCCTCGGCACCTGGGTTTTCCCAAGCAAGCATCATATCAAACATTAAACGACGAAGATTCATATCAGACAAGTAGTCTGGACGTGTAGTTACTTCATGGAGAGCTTTGTGGCAGCAGTACTCTAATAGTTCTCTGGCATATGTATTGGGTTCCTTACAATTATCTGGGAAATCAGCTTCATAACTTTGCTGCAAGTTCTCAGTTGCAACAGCAAGAATCCTGAAATGTAAAACTGAGGAAACTAAGCACTTGACTTTAGAACTAATCATTTTGAGAGGAACTGAAGTAGAAGCTTGTCAGACATCACAGCAAGGATATGAATGGAAGGGTATAATAGTGGAAATTTTAGGAGCGAATAGGGTGATGTCATGTTTTTAAGGCTAATTATGAAGTTCTTCAAAGTATAGAACTTGACTTGATCAAAAGGTGCGTTCAGATTTAGCTATTCGACTGTGGCTAACTTATGCTGCTTTACTTTCTCTCTCACAACAAGACCAGATACAGTAAGAACCACTGTATATCTAGCAATTACTAGCAAGAAATCTGGTGCGTTGCTATGGGCCAGAACTTTTTACTACATGTTAGAACAATTACTTTATGGAATT
Organism: Hordeum pubiflorum; assembly: GCA_000582825.1. Lineage (NCBI taxonomy): Eukaryota > Viridiplantae > Streptophyta > Magnoliopsida > Poales > Poaceae > Hordeum > Hordeum pubiflorum. The sequence goes on along the minus strand of CBMN010035560.1, from coordinate 2,627 downwards.
GAGGTGTTGCTAGGCATATCCACAAATTCGTGATAGATCAGGGTGTCTTTGCAAAACATATTTAAGTTGGGTGATGAGCAATCTGGCAATCCCATCTGTCTCAACCATTGGTAGCAACGCGTATGGCACAATCAATTATTACCTTTTATAGGAGTATCGACATGTTGGCATTAGCAGAGTATCAAAATCGAAGTGTGTCGTATAAATGTCAAGAAATGGATAGCTGTTATTGCACTCGATTTCCATAATGTAAGTGTTCATGGACAGAAAATCAGCAGCCTCACCATTCAATTTCCACGGTTAGTACAAGTAGAAGCAAACAGGCCATCACCACCAATTGCTCATTTTATATATGATGAGTAATGACATGTAGGCATTAGTTAAGTATCGAAGTGCATCATACAAATGTCCAGAAATAAGTGTTTATTATTATACTTTCGACTCCAGAATGTAACAGTTTATGTAGAGAAAATCAGCAGCCCCATTATCCTCTCTATATGAACTAACTTTAGTAGATGGCAGCTGAATTTTGATTAACCTGCTAGTGGTGTGACTATGCTGATTGGTCCGTTGTTTTTAATCACTGGATCTTGCAGGATGCAGGATATATCAATGGAATGTGCACTCTAGCCAAAATGGTGAGGTCAAAATTACAGGCATGCCCTATGCATGTGAAGACGGTCAATGTCAGCAGTCATACACCAACACCATGTGAATCCCTGAAACTCACTGGAACACTATCAGGGGAGACCGATTGGAGCCCTATAAATTCATGTCCAACTAAAAGATAGTATGCTATGTACATCAATTCAGTACTCTACCCACCCTGAGAACAATAATTTCCGACGATGTGAATCAAAGCACGCTAGTATTATTTAAAAAAAAAACAAGGGAAAAGCAAGTAATACAGGAAAGCACGCATGCGCTTCCTATTGAATTAAGCAAATCAACTTAACAGTCAGCGACCGATCATATCATAGGTGCTGAACAGGCTAAAAGATGATTTCAGATATCGATGGAGCATTTAAGCACACGCCACAGATGAACCGATCGAACGAATTCGGGGCAAGCAATCAGCAGCAGTTGGGTGAGTGAGTCGAGGAGCAAAGAGTAGTACATGGCTTGAATCGAGCTTCTACCCTCGACCCCTACTACTGGTCTACTAACGGAGCGAGTTCGAGGTTGGGAAGGGCCGATGCGTACCGTGAGCAGCGGGAGACGACCGAGTTGGCGACGGGCGAGAGCTGCGGGATGCCCCCGTCGGCGCCGCCGCCCTCGCCATCGGCCGCGGCGGGGGAGCGGGAGGTGGTGGAGGCGGCGAAGGCGGCGGCCGACTGGCGGGAGAGGCGGGCGAGGAAGGTGCGGATGGGCTTCTCGCGCACCCACGTCTCCACGATCCCCATGCCGACCTCGCTCGAGGCCTCGACTCCTCCTTGACCCTTTGGGGATTGATTCGACTGGAAGTCTGGAAGCCTTCCTCCCCTTGCTTTGAAGTTTGAGGGCTATGCTGCCGGTTGTTGTTCCTTCCGCCTTCGTTTCCTCGCCTCCGTGTCGTCACGTCTCGTGCGTTTCCACCGCGGTGTATCCTACCCGCCAACGGTAGCGCCAGCTGTGTGAGCGCGTGCGGAATGCAGCCAAGTAGGATGACGGTGCTGACGGGGCCTGCTGAGGTGGCAAGGTAGTCCACGGTCGCGCGAGCCGCCAGCACAGCGGAAGGCGGTGCTTTTTTCCTTTTCTTTTGAAATTTGCCTTTTCTCTGAGTGGAAGACGTTGCTGACTGGGTGATAACTGGCTAGACAATTCATACTTTAATCTCTGGGACCGTAGTTTCTACTACACACACTTCCTATGTCCTGTAATATAAGATGTGTTTTAGCACTGGTGTAGTGTTAAAAACGTGTTTTGAAGTGTTAAAAAACGTCTCATACTATATGGGATGGAGGGAGTGTTATTTTTAGCTATCCAATTTCATCTCACAGCCCAATAGGTTTTTCTTTTTTGAGTGAACAGCCCAATGGTTCGTGTAGTATGCTTTGTATCTTAATACTTGTAATGAGAAAAATATCTTCAAGGCAAGAAATAGGAACAAAAGCTGAAAGCTTAATAGCATTATACAATTCTATCTCACTAGAAAAATATATGAACTTGTTATATAGCTTGAAAACTGAATGAAATTTCATATGTGCATCATTTTTTTCCATTAGTCAATACGTGCATTTGTGCTCGTACACGGTTACTAGTCAACATCAAAAGGAGCTTGCAATCTGGACATTCTTATATGTTGTTGTCATTCATTCCTAAACTGATTAGTTGAAATTTTGTTTTTACATGAGTTGAAAACTTTGTTGGCAGTGAGAACCGTTTTTGTAAGTTAGGTCGTCATTCATTCCAAGTCTGAACCCTTTTTTTTAACTTAGGCAGTGTTGTTTGTTGGATCTGGAATAAACGATAGTACAGTAGAGGTGGTAGGTTGTAGTCATTGAATCGTGCTCCCATCCATAGTCGTATCCCCATCGTCGGCCTTTGCCTCCCTCCGCCCACTACCCTGATCTTGCCCCCACCCTATTACCCTCCTCCCCCCTCGTCGGAGCCCCACCCCTACCCCGCCCATGTCCTCCTTCTCCCTT
>CBMN010035550.1:533-11459 GCA_000582825.1 Hordeum pubiflorum | reverse complement strand
AGGAAGGTCAAATCTTACATTTCCCTCAAACACATTGATAGTAGCCTTTATGGTCCTAAGAAACGGCCTACCTAGAATTATAGGAGCAATGAGATCTTCAGGCATATCAACTATAACACGATCAATCATAACAAGGCAATCATTAATTTGAATGATAACACCATGCTTAATCCCTACTGCTTGCGTAAAGGTAGAATTGGCCATATTCAACTTAATTTTAGTTGTAACAAAAGGACCAAGATTGAGACTATCATAAACAGACTTAGGGATAGTGGAAACGCTAGCACCTAGATCACACGAAGCATTGAACTAATTCAAACCAATCTCAATCTCAATTGTAGGCTCAAAGATATCATCTTGTTTAGCAGGTAGCTTACCGAATAGCTTCTTTCTTTCATCATCCAACTCACGTACCTTAGCTGCAACATGATCAACAAAAACATTATATGCTTCATCATTTGATACTTCAGGTAGTGGGTGTTTCATTGCTATCATCTTCACGAAGTCTACGACTGTATATGTATACTCTAGCACATAGCTTTTATCATGCTCTTTTGCATTTTCTTCGCTACTTCTCATCATCTTGCCATTTTCAACTAGATTTGGTTCTGGTTTACCAGCAAACAAGGCTAGAATCAAAGTTTGACTCTCTGCAATTTTAGCAATGTGTGCCTCCATGCTCTTTTTTCTTCCATCTAGAGCCTGCACATCGTTAGTAAGTCTAGCAATCTTACTGGCTAATTGACCAAGTAAGTTATCATGATTCTTCAAGATATTTATAAAGGTTTCATTTTGACTAGCAATAAAAAAATTTAGAGTTTCCTCCAAAGTATTTCTATTACCATTGTTCATCCCATGAAAATTATTAGGTGCTCCACTATTATTAGGATAAGGCAATCTAGGAGCATAACCATTATTTTTCCAATTGGGATTGTTGCTATTACGAGCAATAAAATTGACATCACTAACATCCTCTTCAGCAATAGCATTTACGTTTACCTGTTCTTTACCTTTAACTACGGAAATGAGTTCATCAATCTTGGCGGTCAACTCCGTATTTTGTTCTTCAATAGCATTTACCTTTTTTGTGGTATCCCTCTCAACATGCCATCCGGCATGGTTTTCTTGCATATCATCCAGCAACCTTTTATCTTCATCAATGGGCTTACCCATAATTGTTCCTCCTGCAACAGTGTCAAGCATAGTTTTCGACATGGTATTTAAGGCATTATAAAACATATGAAGAATTAACCATTCTTCCATTCCATGATTAGGACAATTCTTTATAGCCTCCTTCATGCGACCCCATGCAAGCGCTAGTGGCTCATGATCTTCCTGCTTAAAACTTATTATCTGCGAACGCAGTTGCAGAATCTTTGCAGGTGGGCAAAACTTAGATAAGAATTTACTGCAGCACTTAGTCCATGAAGTTATACCACCTCTAGGCAAAGTTAGAAGCCATTCTTTTTCTTTTCCTCTCAGAGAGAAAGTAAATAGATGCAAATTCAAAGCTTCAGGTTCATAATCTCTAATGCGTGTGACAATTCAGAAAAATTATGCAAATGCATACCGGCATCCTCAGAAGCAGAGCCTCAAATTGGTCATGTTAAAGCATAGAGACTAGGTTTAGTTTAATCTCATACTCAGCAGCAGCAACATCAGGTTGTGCAATGGGTCACACATGAAACTATTGCTAGGAGCAGCAAAGCTTCGAAGATTATGAGCCATGGTAATCTTTTTGGGTTTTCTATTGACAACACTTGCAACAAAAAGAAAACTGAAAAACTGAAAGAAGGACTGAAACAAAACTCTAACACAAAGACTAGGCACACAAAATCCTCCCCGGCAACGGCGCCAGAAAAAGGTTTGATTAGTCCCTTTAGTGATCCGGTAAACGAGCAGAAAGGATTCTCATCTTTTCCCCCAGAGGTGACACTGAGTTATCGAACCCACAAGAGGATGGTACCCTTGAAGTCAATGGTTTCTAGCAAGCTTTTATGAGAGAATTAATTCCAGTTTTTGACCGGATCAAAATCAAGTTGACACTATAAACACTTATAATAAAAATAGGCATGGGTATGAGGACTTATTCTTACAACCATATATTTGTGAACGGGATCATTATGATATTAATTTGTGCCCTAGAAGTCATCCATCGAGATGTGCTTGCAACGTATCAAAGTGGGGGATGTGTCCAAATTACATCTTGACTGGCACGCGTCCTGCATCAAGAGTCAGTTGCCCAACCGAAGGTCCTATTGGTCGAGCGGGGTTGCCCTGGTAATGAAGATAGTAATAATCGGACCAAAGCATTGGGCCTTTAATGACTACACCTCTTGTATCCCCAAGGATAGGATCCGTGTTACCGTACTAAACCTTTCTGTCACTGGAGTTCAGAATAACACTTGACAGTCTCCCTGCTCTTAGCCTCTCCATTACCCATTCTCCATGATTCTAGGTACTTGCAGGGATGATGAACGCAGACGAGACATGAGACAACTACAAAGCAATTTTATGTTACACATGTAGGATGCTAATTCAAAGTACTTCCATCGATCCCTCCAACAAATACATCGGGTTGTAGGGCTATGCCTGAACCCATGACCTTACCGAACTACTCACACATGGAGATAAAAGATCGCATCGCATGAAGAATTCATTGAAGAACACATCATGATCATGAAGATTGATTGATTAATAACATGTCTTACAATGGATGCCGGATGTGATATCCGATTACAAAGTATGGCTAGTTGGCTGAGTACTACATGGTGGGGATGGTGGTGGCTATGGAGATGTAGATAGGAAATGGCGGCGGCCAGGGTTGCTGTGGATGATGAAGATGGAGGTTGCGACGATGTTTTGTGTTATTCTGGCGTTGGCCCCTTCACGGTATTTGTAGTGGTGGATCAGAGGGCGCCCCTGGCAGGCCATATGACCGCACATATGAGCGTGCACGGTCGTATGGAACGCCGTCTTTTGCTCTGGCTCATCCTGTACGCTTCCCACTTGATCTCCTCTATCTCCTCTATACTCCTTTCCATGTATTGGCTTGATTTTGTCCATAAATAGCCCATTTCCTATGGAAATAAAATAAAGATTGGATATTTGGAATCCATTGCATTCATTATTTATTTGTGGCAATATCGGAGCGAATATCTCGGTTTTCATGAAATATCTTGGTTTAAACTAAGGTTTGATGTGCGTAAAAATAACACCCATCAATGCTCAGGCTGCACAGAAAGAAAATTGGCATGAAGGAGAGAGAGCAGAATTTAAATATTGTAGTCTTCCACCCTGATCCAGGAAGGAAGAACTGACAGAAAGCCTTCTTTCCATGCTATCCACCAAAGGCATCAAATCCATACTCCTAGGCCTGGAAATGCCCATAGGTAGACCCAAATAGGTGAAAGGTAAGGATCCCACCACACAACCAAAAACACTGGCCACCCTTGCAGTCTCCTCATCATCCACATTGATAGGTAAATGATGAGTCCCTTTAGTGATCCAATAATGGATAGCAGAACGAATTCTCGCCATTTTCCCTAGAGGTGACCCTGAGTTATCGAACCCACGAGAGGACGTGCACTTATGACAAGGGTTTCTGCCAAGCTTTTGCAAGAGTATTAAATTCCAGTTTTTAGACCGGATCATAATCAACTTTGTTGCTAACACTTATAATAAATGATAGGCATGGGTATGAGGACTTGATTCTTACAACCATATACTTTTCATTGGGGTCATTGTGTATTAATTTGTGCCCTGGAAGACACCCGTTAAGATATGCTTGCAATGTATCGAAGTGGGGGATGTGTACGAAGTACGTCTTGACCAAAACGCGCCCTGCATCAAGAGTCAGTTGTCCAACCGAAGACCCTATCTGTCATGTGAGGTGGCCTCGATAATCAAGATAAAATCAGACAAAGGTATTGGGCATTTAATGACTATACCTCATGTATCCCCAGATATTGGATTCATGCTACCATACTAAACATTTCTGTCACTGGTGTTCAGAATAGCGCTTCATGTTCTTCCTGCCCTTAGCCTCTTCTTGGCTCGAACTCTGTGATCCTGGGTACCTGCAGGGTTGAAGATCATGAGAGAGACAAGAGACAACTATGATGCAATTTTATTTCACACATACATGACGTTAGTTCAAAGTCATTCCATCGATCTCTCTAACAAATACATAGGGTTGCAAGGCTATACCTCAACCCATTGCCTACCGAATTACTCACACATGGCGATCGGATTGGAAGGAGGAATCATTGAAGAGCACATCAAGATGAATACTTTTTTGATAATATGTCTTACAATGGTTGCCAGATGCGATACACGATTACAAGTATGGCTAACTTGGAGATGGAGAGCTGCGGTGATGGTGATGGTGGTGGCTATGGAGATGAGATGGCAAATGGCGGCGGCTAGCTAGGGTTTGTGAATGGCTTTTGGTGCGGAGATGGAGGTTTCGGCGATGCCCCATTGTGATTGAGACGAAGGCCCCTTTATAATAGTTGTTAGGTTGGACCTCCCGAAGCTGCAGGCACTTGGTATGAGCGGTGGTACGAGCGCTTGCGCTGATACCAGACACCGTCTTGTGCTCTAGATAGCCTGGCGCACCTCCCACTTGATCTCTCTTATCTTCAATTTGCTCCTTTCCATGTATATGCTTGATTTCATCCATGTTTAGCCCAATTTCACATTGAAGCAAAATAAAGAGAGGATTTTGGAATCCTTTCCATTCATTAGCCATTAGTAGCAATATCGGAGCGAATATCTCAGTTTTTATGAAACAACCCGGTTTAAACTACAGTGTGATGAACGTAAAAAATACACTGATCGGTAACATTGATGATTCGTGATAATTCACATTCAAACCAGTGGACTGAAGAAAAGCAGAAGCATACCCTTCAATGCAATCAGTTGATCTTCCTCAACAGGCACAATGAGCAGAGTGTCATCTGCATATTGGGTAATAGGTAAGTCCTTGTCATGACAAGGAATGGGCAGCTTAAGAACTCCTTTGTGCAGCATGTCATTGACAACAAATTGTAGGAGGTCAGCAGCAATAACAAAAATTAGGGGTGAGAGAGGGTCACCCTGCCTTACCCCTCTTCTGCAAGCAAAATGTTTCCCAGGAACTCCATTTAATAGGACAGAAGAAGTGCCAATGGAAAGGAACTGCTTGACCCAAGAGATCCACTTCTCATTGAAGACTTTATGCTTGAGAATCATCAAAATATCCTCATGCTCATTAAAGCCAAAAGCTTTTTCAAAATCCAGCTTTAGAATAAGTATCTTCCTCTTTGATTGGTGACACTGATGCAAATACTCAAGTGTCCACCCAATACAGTTCTGGATTGTTCTGGATTTGATGAAGCTATACTGATTCTTGTGGACACACATGAGGATAAGTTACTGAAATCTATTAGCAGCCATCTTTGAGAGGAACTTGATGCCCATACCCATCAAAGATATTGGCCTATAATCATTGACAAACTCAGGAGAAGATTTCTTCGGAACAAGGGTTATATTAGAATCATTAATGTTCTCAAGGAAAGTAGAACCATCATGAAAAGCCTGAGCCAGAGCATAGGAATCCTTGCAAATAATGGACCAACACCTTTTGAAGAATAGATCATTAAACCCATCAGGACCTTTATCAATTGACATGAGCTTAATAGTCACGTCCATTTCCTTTTTATCAAAAGGTCTGGTAAGCACATCCAAACCATCCATAGGTACTAGCAGATCATTCAGATCAAAAGCCATAATAATGCCCCTAGCAAGCCCCATTCTAGACTTGTATGTGGACCAAATAACCCCAGCCATTTATGTGTGATCAGAGATCACAGAACCATCAGCCAACTTCACATTTGCATTGGAGTTCCTCCTAAACCTTTCAGTAGCCATGGCATGAAACAAATTGGTGTTCTCCTCACCCACCTTGATCCATCTAATGGTACACCTCTTTTTCCAATACAATAATTGTAAATGCAACAACTTCTCCAAGTGAAATTTAACAATCTTTCAGAAGTTAAACTCTTGCCTAAATAAAGGTGTGAGCTCCTCCAGACCATCCAACAAAAGTATTACCTTATTACATTTATCAATCAACAACTTCATGTTTGAAAGTCCCAGCTGCCATTTTTTTAGGATCTCGCCTCAAAGTTTTCAGCTTATCTGCAATAATAGCAGTGATATGAGATTTCCTGGATTGTTTACTCCAAGACCTAGAAACACATTCCATAAAACCATCCATCTCAACCCAGTAATTCACAAATATGAACATATTGCACTTGGGGATAGAGGTGTTGATAGCCACAACATATGGGACATGGTCAGATACTGTCCCGGCCAAAGGCAGAACCTGAGTAGAAGGATAGCAGGAGATACAACTAGCAGAGGTGAAAAACCAATCAAGTTGCTCCAAGAGAGGATTGTCCTACATATTGGACCAAGTAAATTGCTTCCCTTTAATAGGAAGTCCCATAAGCCCCAAATGGCTAATGATGTCATTGAAGAAAAAAATGTCATTAAGATCCCCCCAGGTTTGTTTCTATTTATGGGTGATCTTGTGAAATAGAAATCCCCCATGAGCAGCCAATTCTCATGCAAAGTGATATTTAAATTATAAAGCCAAGATACAAATTCATCCCTACTTTCCCCCTGACAAGGACCATAAACAGTCACAAGTGTCGAAATGTCACTATTATACTTTGAGGTAAAACTAACTATAAGGCCAAACTGTTTAACTTCCACAAGTGTCCCAAGAAGAACAGAAAAATTTCAAAGCACAATGATGCCTCCAGAGGCACCAACAGATGGGCTAAAAGCAAAGTTATCAAATCTTTTAGGCCAAAACCACCTAATTGAATTCCTCTCAATATGCTGCATTTTGGTCTCCTATAAGCACACAACTACACTCTGAGTTTCATCAATTTTCTGATGAACTGCACATTGCCCATGATCAGAATTAAGGCCACGTACATTCCACGCCAGCTCATACGATGCAAACTATCCATAATAACCAACATAAGAAAGAACAAAATAAGTACAACCATGCAATCAGCCATACATCCAACAGTACTCCGGAAGGACATAAGTTTTAAGTTTTACAACCATACTACAGGAATAACTAAAACTAAGATAGCTAGCAAATTTAGGGGCTTGCAAAACCCATAACTTTGACAAAGCACTAAGGATTTGCAGTCTTTGCCTTTAGTGGGTCTGCTATAAGCAGGTCCACAGTCAACTTCTCTGGCTCTATGCCCAGATCAGTGCCAACATCATGAATAACATGAACTAGAGTAGCAGGGGGAACGCCCTTCAGCTGAGGCCCAACATTGGTTTTCTCCTTGGAAACATGTGGGCTTTTAGACAGTACCAAGTCACGCTCCATGGGCCTTGACCTGGGCTTCCTCTTCCTGGGTTGGGGCATTGGGAGCTCCTGCAGAGTAGGCTTGAAACCTTCCTACTTAATGGAGCCACGAGTACAACATCTAACTGTGGGATTAACCATAGGGGTCTTCTCTTCCACAGAAGCAATAGCCACTTCAGTCACTGCAGCATCCTAACTCGTTGGCACCTGGAAAAGGGCATGAGCCACCGGACAAGCAGGCGGCACAGGGTAGACAGTCTCCCCATTGTGCATCACAGGAGGTTCAAAAATAGGCTGAAAAGAACTTTCAAAGTCCACCTCAAAGCAGACACCCATGAGCGCTTGGAAATGATCACAGGCTGCACTGGCTGAAAGATGGTCCTCAGAATCTTAGAAACAAGTGCACAATCAAGAATTTTCTCAAAGGATCTCCTCGAGATCAATTCGGGCGGCAAGGGAGGGCCATACACAACCTTGGCCATTCCAATGACCAAATTCTTCTGCTGCTGTATAGGCGGCTAGTATAGAACGATTGCAAGCGCATCAGCATCAGGAGCAACCGGCAGCAACTCATTAACCTGAACCTCCGGCAGCACTTCATCACCTTGCAACGGTGGGCGAACCAGCAGATCATCAGGTAAACCAGCAACAGGCGGAATAATTTGCTGCTTCTCAGACCCAGAACTAGCATATTGGTCGAGAACCATCAACTCTTGATCTTGCTCATGTATCACAGGTTCAGGATGCATCTCTTCCTCATGGACAGGCCAATGCGCATGCCCCCAGTTGTTCTGCTTATTGGCTGGAGCTTTAGGTGGCACCGGAGGGACAACATTCCAACCAAGTGTAGGGTAGTGTGGCAGCACAAGGTTTAGCTTAGCAGGGATCAAATGGCCAGGGAAGGGGTATGGATTACCATCAACGGGCATGTGCTCTTCATCAGGTGGCATCTATTCCGCCCATTTTGCACCAAGGATATACAACGGTGACACTCTGGCCCCTCCCCATGCAGCATATTCAGAAAAACCCGCATCACATGGAACAAGGATGTCCTCTGAAAAGGAGGCAAATACAATTGAACGTACCAGATATGGATCGTCACTGACCCAATGTTAAAAATTACCAAAAGTGTTGACTGCAACACAAATATTCTCAGTACTAGATGACCCGTTGTGCCAATTGGCGCAGAGACCAACTGGATCCTAGAACTTAAGCAAACTATTTGAAACTGCACACCGCTATGCTTGGCCAATTGGTATGGTCAGTCAGTTTGCTGTCCTTCCGTACTTCCTTATCCGTTCGATATAAGGTTGCTCCTTTAGTACTAATTTAACATGTGTAATAGCCATAATGTTGGTCATCCATTCATTACTATGACTCTCTCATAATAATCGCAAGCTGGGGAGTATTTTACTGGCATTGTTCACAACTACCGAATTGAATGATCAACAAACTCTCAACAATGAACCCATGAGTTCTGCTTGACCATCCAGACCTAGTAGTCGACTTCATCAACCCGACAGCCTTGGCGATTTCCAATGGCCACAAGAAAATTATGGGACCGATCAAGCACCTTTGAATGGATGACCCACACAACCCGACAAAATCTTTATCCGTTCGGTATAAGGTTGCTCCTTTAGTACCAATTCAACATGTGTAATAGCCATAATGTTGACCATTCAATCATTATTATGACTCTCACATAATAATCGCAAGCTGGGGAGTATTTTGCTAGCATTGTTCGCAACTACCAAATCGAATGATCAGCAAACTCCTAACAACAAGTCCATGAGTTCTACCCGGCCATCCAAACCTAGTAGTCAACTACATCAACACGATAGCCAAGGTGAGGTCCAATGGCCACATGAAAATTATGGGACCGATTAGGCACCTCTGAATGTGTGACCCACATGACTCAACAAACACACAAATAGAGTTAGCCTCTTTGTTTAGGCTTAGTTGGTTTAGTTGCCAATTGGCGCAGAGACCAACCACAACCCAGACCAAAACTATTTAAAACATAAAAAGGATGTTAAGTGAACTATTTCAAAGATGTTTCCTGGGAATGGTCTGCAAATGATTATGTTCATAATGCGTTTGTATCTGCCCTGTATATTTACCAATGATAGATAACGACGATCGTTTCCCATGTCCTCCTTTGACCGGCCAGGGCAACCAAACAGCCGGGACACTAACGTGCAGGTCTAGAAGGGGCAACTACAGCCCGAAAGTTAAGCGAAGTATGTGAAACATAAAATGCAAGTCAAGTGAGCTATTTGAATAGACCAACTGCAGCCATCGGCGTAAAGACCAACCGCAACCAAGATAAGAAGCAACTAATACAACCATAGAAAAAACCAACTGCAGCCAAGAAGAGAAGCAACTAATACAACCATACTTTTCTGTTAACTATTCGAAGGTAACGATGATCATTTCCCATGCCCTTCTCTGGCCGGCCAGGTCATCCCAATAGCCGAGTCAATAGAAAGGCCGACCCACACTCTACGGTATAGGGCAACAACGGCTCGCGCCTACCATATCAACTAACAGGAAACCCATGGTACCAATGGTCAAGGGTACTCCTACTCGGAACAACCGAGGTGACCGGTGATGTCCGGGCAGACTACAGAGTACGAATACCATGAAACTGATCCCAGCTAGTTATTGTAACGGGTTGTAAAAGTTAAGTCCCGGTGGATGACTGCCTCAAATCGCCTTGGTTGTTCCAAGTAGGAGTCCCCGGTTCCGATGGTAGGGGTTGTGGTCGGCCTTTCTATAGGAACGAAATATGTCTACCAGAGGGGGAGGGGTGAATGGGAGATTTAAAATTTCTTTCGGGAAACTTCAAATCTCTTAGAACACAACAGCGAAAATAAACAGGGCAGTGACAAGACTACGAAGGAAATCTACTGAAGCAAATCAGATACGAGCATCGAAGAGAAATCACTTGACTGAAACATTATCAAAGATAAACAACTAAAGGTAAATTAGAGTACAGAGGTGACCAGTGGTGCTTGATGGCAACAGAGTATTTGTTCGACCAGTTCACTCTTCTGCAACAGAGCTATGTTTGGTTGGAGGGACTTGGGATTTAACCCAAAAGATAAACTCTCTTCGTCCCATTCTCCTCGACAACAAGTTCGTCAACTTGTGTTGATCACTCGGGGTAGATACTTAAGGCGATCTCCATAACCTTCACAGACTTTGTCTTTGTGAACCACAATTACTCTTGGTTACTGAAGACTTTGACACCTAACCGTCTAGAGAGTTGGCAACACTCAAAAGTAACAGGTGGAGCGTACTAAACTTAGATCTCAGTGATGCTAAACCACTATCTAATTTTTCGGCTCTGGGTTTTCTCTCGGTGGATTTTAAACTCAAATCTTTTGGAGAGAGGGTGCTTAAACAATCTTCTCAGAATCACGCGAGCAGCCAATGAGCAATGTTGGAGTGGGGTGGCTATTTGTAGTCATGATACGTCACCAACCTATCTACTTTTCCAAACACTTTTGCTCTTGTTGTGGCCTCTAATTTGCATGATTTGA
>CBMN010035547.1:3277-15484 GCA_000582825.1 Hordeum pubiflorum | reverse complement strand
TATATACGTGCATACACTCACCCCTATGAGTACCTTCGAGAGACTGAGCCGGCATACCATCTTGAAATTTACGAAGTCACCGTAGACACCTCGTCGTCGACGGGAACGTCTTCTCCCACTGAATGCGCATCGCCGAAAATCCTGAAATAAATCTAGAAATAAATGCGAGCACCAGGACTAGAACCCTGGTGGGCTGGAAATACCACAGTCCCTCTAACCATCCACAGATTGGTTCTCCCGTTCTACTTCACCTCGTGCGACACAAAGTGAATAAGTGGGCCGGCGCAGAAAATAAAGGACGCGCCGAGGGGTATGCCGCCCTACGCGAGAAATAGGATCGGCCATAAAAGCCCCTGGCCAGTTCGGCTGCCGCCATCGCATTTTCTAGGGTTTATCTCTGCCCTCCTCTGCCATCTCGGCGCTCCGTCGTCTTCTCACGGGCCGACGTGCGCGTGCGAGAAGCCACAGGATCGGAGCAAAATGGTCAGATCCTAACACCGTTTCGTCTCTGTGCTCTCTTATGGGTAGTGAACATTTGTCTTATGGCGCTTTGTTCTGCAATAGCCTGTTCTTGTTCGATTAGCCTAGTTGATCCGAAATCCGTAATTTGCGTTGCCCGTGGCTTGATTCGATCGGTTGCTTATTTCTTGTTTGAGGCTTTAGAGTACACGTTCGTTTTTAACCGAGGGTGGCATTCTACTTGAGACAAATCTTCCTGACATTTATACCTGCTTGTAAAGTGAAATCCGGTCGTTCCTGCAATCTGTCAAGTGTTAACACGATACATCGATCGGCGACTGCTTGGTGTAGTGCATTTTATACGCATGGTTCTTGTGATGAGATGTTATTTATCTGTTCTCATGCCATAATAGCCATTTTTAATTCAAAATGTGAATTGTGTGATAGTACTAGACTAGCCACTGGATCTTTCTAAAAAAAAAGTCACTGCACCTTTGCAATTCAAAATTTTGTTTTTCTAGGTGGTTATGTTAATGGAGCTTGATAAGTAGCCACACAGTGGCGACGGGATTGCCTGTTATGCAGTTCTAAATACCCTGGTTGTCGATTTTAAGTTATGACGGATGCAAGTTGGATGAGTCTGAGATTATTTTCTGGTTGTCCATGCCAATGGGCACTGTTTGTTTTTTCTCTGAAATTTTCATTGCTCTAGTAAATTGCTAAAGGAATTTACCCAATTAGGATGTTGTGATGATTCAATAGCCATTTCGTATAGATTCTGTATTATTTGTGTGAATCTTGCATGCTATCGGGAATAATATACTAATGCTTTAGAGGTGAAGCTTGCATCATTCGTGAAGTTACCGTCCATTCTGTTGTTTAATCCTTGGTATGGTCTGTAGCAGTAGGATTAAGGTATTATAAGTTTTTTTTCTTCAGTTATTAGCTAGTTTGTTCTGCTTGTGCTGATGGTTTTGTATGCCATTGAGTCGCATGATTAAATGGATAGTCCACACATATATAGAAGCACAAGGAAGTAAGAATCAATTTGTAAATAAATCACTGGGTATACAAGGAAGTAAGAATCAATTTGTAAATAAATCACTGGGTATACCTGGAAGTAAGAATCAATTTGTAAATAAATCACTGGGTACATGTTTGTTTTCTTTCTGTCGACAGGCGAGGGGTCTGAAGAAGCATGTGAAGAGGCTCAATGCCCCTAGGCATTGGATGGTTGAAAAGCTTGGTGGAGCATTTGTAAGTACATTTGATAACTATAATATGATGTTCAAATTTTACAGAATAACGGGATACACACATGTTATATTTGCTCAGTACTTACGATAATTTCTTTTGAGTAGGCACCCAAGCCTTCTTCTGGTCCCCACAAAGCTAGGGAGTGCTTGCCATTGATCCTTATGCTCAGGAACAGGTTGAAGTATTCTCTGACCTATCGTGAAGTTGTTTCAATCATGATGCAGCGACATATTATGGTTGATGGGAAGGTTAGGACTGACAAGACATATCCTGCTGGATTCATGGGTAATTTTTCTTGCTTGCTTGTGATTGATCCAGATTTTGAATACGCACTAGTAATTCATTTCTTGTTTATGAGATGATGAAGACTCTGTTATTAATTTACTCTGTCCTGCAGATGTTGTGTCAATTCCGAAGATTGGGGAGAACTTCCGCCTTCTTTACGACACCAAGGGTCGCTTCCGTCTCCACAGCATCAAGGATGAGGAGGCTAAGGTAAGCATCTGTACGATCATCAAGAATACTAGCTGTTCTTGCTTTGTATGCTTCTGTATGATATGGTATTTATACATCTATTTGTATGCTTTGTGATATGCTAAATTCACCACCATAATTTGTCATGTTGTTTGTTCAGTATGTTACTTTGATGTAACTAGCCAGATTGTTAGAAGCCCAATTCATTGCAATTTTTTTCATACAAGACTTGTATATCGATTAAGTTGCTTACATAAAGCCCTCCGTCGTTTTGATTTTTTTTAGTTACTTGTTGGTGCTATTTTCTGTCCATATGCGGTTACATCTATATTTTGCTCAGGTTGTTTTCTGTTTTGCTTTAAAAAAATAAACTCATTAAATGGTAATAAAAAGAACATATTCCTAATGATGGTTATCTTCTGGTTTGAGAATTATATCACTTTTTTCCGGAACCCTTTTCTGTTATTGAGGTTGCAATCTGTTCTGCAGTTCAAGCTCTGCAAGGTTAGGACTGTGCAATGTGGACAGAAGGGTGTCCCTTCTCTCAACACCTATGATGGCCGCACCATCCGCTACCCTGACCCTGCCATCAAACCCAACGACACCATCAAGATTGACCTGGAGACCAATAAGATTGTGGATTTCATCAAGTTTGACGTCGGCAAGCACGTGATGGTGACCGGAGGTAGGAACACCGGGCGCGTCGGGGTGATCAAGAGCAGGGAGAAGCACCAGGGCAGCTTCGAGACCATCCACGTCGAGGATGCCCTCGGCCATCAGTTCGCCACCCGGCTGGCCAACGTCTTCACCATTGGCAAGGACAGGAAGGCGTGGGTCTCTCTTCCCAAAGGCAAGGGCATCAAGCTCACCATCATCGAAGAGGCAAGGAAGCGCATTGCTGCGGCTGCTGCCGAGGCTTGATTTCATAACCCTCCTAGTCCTAGGATAAATAAATGGATTTGTTCTGAGGAGTCATTTAGACGAGCCATGTTTTAGTGCTGGGTTTGAAATTTGTTGAACTGTCCTGAGTCGTTGCGTTACATTGAGCACTGAAAGTAGTCGATCAAAGGTCCATCAAAATATTGTTTTTTTGCCGATCTTTTAGCAAATGAGAAGTTATGTTTATGTGTAGTTTAATTAGTTCTCACACAGGAAATCTAAGCTACCCTGCATTGTTCGTTGATCTACATTATTAGGGCATCTGCAACGACCATCTCTCAAATCGGACTCTATCCGTCCGCAGACATGGATACGGAAGCCCGACATCCAACCACATCCCTCAAAAGTCAGCCATGGCCGCCCCTGTTTTCCTTTTTTTAATGTCCGCAACACTGCAAAATAACTATGGATCAGCATAATTCTTCGAGCAGTGAAAATATTCAAATGCAACACTAGTTCAAATTCAAATATTACAATCCAAACATTAAGTTTTCAGATAAAATAGTCAAACTTGAATTCAACTTATATTCTAATTGTCCTCTTTAAGCGTCCACAGCTGCTCAATCAGACCATTCTTAAGCTGCTTATGAGTTCCTTGATGTCGAATCTGCTGATGCATTTGGACCCTTCTTAGGACCCACCTTTAATAAATTTCCATGAGGCGAGTATTTAGCTCTCAGAACCCTTGCGCATAGGGTTTCAGGATTTGTCAACAATCTTCAACTTTGATTAACCAACATCGCTAAATTAAAAGCATGAAGATCCTTGAAACCCATACCCCCCATCTTTCTTTGGAACACATAGTTTCCACCGTGCCCACCAGTCCATCTTCGTCTTCTCCTCGGCATCACCCCGCCACAATCCAGACATAGCATCAGTAATTTTCTTGCAAATTTTCTTGGGGTCTTAAAACCGGACACAGCAAAAACTAGCAATGGTTGTATGACTGCTTTGAGAAGAATTTCCTTCCCTCCAACAAACATATTTTTTTCCTTCCAACCCTGTAACCTTGCGATCATTCTTTTCGAAAGATAAGTAAAACTATTACTTCTATCAGCACCTACCATGGCTGGGAGCCCTAGGTATTTATCAGACAAAGCTTCTGTCATGATATTGAGTTCAAATCATATTTCAGCTTCCAGTTGGACATTCAATTTTGTAGAAAAATACAACATTTAGCATCACAGACCATTTGACCAGAATTAGCAAAATATGTATCAAGGATTCATCTCACTTAGGTTGCATTAGTCACATCCCCTTTCATGAGAGCCATCAACAAATAATAAGGGCGAAATTATGGTGACCAGGCCCCGAACCTCCTTAGCATGAGTCAATAAACTTGATAAACCTTTAGCACATAAAAAAAATGATGATAATGGATCACCCTGACGAAGACCTCTGATGGGAAAATTTGGTTAGTCTCCTGATCATCAAACCTTGCTGTATACTTCATAGATGATACACAAGCCATCAAAAGATCAACAAAATCCATATGAAAGCCCAGGCAAATCTTCATTTCTTCGAGAAAATCCATTCAACCCAGTCATAAGCCTTCTACATATCCAACATAACAACACAATAACCCGCTTCCCCAGTCTTCTTATATTTTTATTGTATGTAGACTTTCATAGGCAATCTGTATATATGAGTAATAAGCCGACGAGGTACAAAAGCACTTTGTACATGCGAGATAACATCATCAATAATATGCTTTAACCGAACTCCAACCATCTTAGCGATAACCTTATATAAAACAATGCATAAGCTAATTGGCATGTATTGGGTTACCTTCTCTGGATCATCAATTTTTGGGATAAGGATAATGACTGTGTCATTCTAGCCCAACAGGGTTACCTTATTGTTAATGTCATTTAAAACCTCCTCAATGATGGACTCACCAAGTATGTTCCAACACTTCCTGAAGAAAAATTGTGTGAAATCCATCCTTACCCGGAGCCTTCAAGTCACCAATAGACACATCCTCTGCAGTGTATTGCATTTGGAGATCATCATCATAACATTAGTCACACATGGTACAACTTAATCTAGCCGAGTCAACATCATTGACTTCAGTACCAAACAATACCGGAAAAATAGCTTGATATCACAGGGTTTAGGTATATTGTACATTCTAGCCTTGCATCATGACCATCCTTCAATTTTTTAGTTCTATTATGTTGCCTTCTCATACTAGCATATCTATGAGAATAAGAGGTGTTTCGGTCACCAAACTGAAGCCAATTAAATCTAATACATTTACCTCTTCTTGTTCCAGAAGCTTCTCAATCTCCTTTGACAACTCTTTCAATTTTTTAAGGCTCATGTCCGTCATTTCTTGCCTAGTTACCTTATCTAGTTCCTTATGCACACTCCTAAGTTTCCTCTTTGTGAATTTTAACACCACTTTATTCCAACGATGTAATTGGCCAATCACGAAATTGTGTTTTTCCGCCAAGTCACAATTTTATGCATGAAGGCGGGTAAGTTTGAGTCGACCAAAGATAAATCCCTTGAAAGGCTATCTGAAGGGATGGAAATATGCTTCTTGTGGGGTGAAGATATTTGAAATCAAACCAGTTATTCAGGCGCTCCCTGTCTTTGCTATGGGAATTTTTTAATTTCTGGTTTCTTTACGTGAGGAATTATCCCAAATTTCCCGGAATCTTTGGTGGGGAGATGAAGAGTATAAGAGGAAAGCTCACTGGCTTGCCTCCGAAGAAATGACTACACCTAAAGGTGAATGAGGTATGGGTTTTTGTGATCTCAGTTTATTTAATTAGGCGCTTCTGGCTAAATAGGCTTAGAGTTTGTTGGTAAATCTAAAAACTTTGTGTGCCAAACTGATGAAGGCAAATATTATCCTCATGGGCATCTTCTGGACACGGGTTTCCCGCAATCAACGTCTAACGTGGCAAGGTATCATGCATGTCATGGAACTTCTAAAACATGATGTAATTTGGAGGGTGTGTGATGCTCTAATATTACTATTTGGAGATATAATTGGCTCCTTAGGAGTTTTGGTCTTAAAATTACAGCAAAAAAGAATAGGACCGGGATCAAGTGGGGTTCTGAAATTCGTGAGTGGATCGAAGAGATGGGATGAAAATTTGATCTCTTCCCAATGATGCGGAAGAGATTCTAAAGTTGTGTACCCTATCCTCGGGGGATGGTGACTTTATCGTGTGGCATTATGAGAAGAATGGGTTGTTCTTCGTAAAAAGTGTGTAGAACCTGGCGTGGACTTTGAAGGAGCGTACGAATGATTTTGGAAAATCAAGTGGCGGAGAGAATTGGAGTAGGAGGCGTTGTAATGTCATTTGGAAGGTTAATGTCCTTCAGAAAATTGGAATTTTTGCCCGACGTGCTGCGTCTAATAGCTTGTATGTCCATGTTAACAGAGTTAAGCACCATCAGGCTACTTACGGCCTGTGTTCTATTTGTGGGGTGGAAGATGACAATGTTTTTCATGCCTTGGCGAGCTGCCCTAAAGCGAAGGCTCTTCGGACCGCATTCAGAGATGTTTGGAATATTCCATGGGAAGAGTTGTTCAATTTTTTGGACCTAGAATGGTTGCTTATTCTGTTGGATCAGTTGAGCTCTCCGGTGTGTGAGCAAATCATATTCATTTTTTCAAGAGCGTGACACTTAATAAAGAATTTGACTTTTGGAAAGGGAAAGGAATCCGTCTATGGCTCTGCTAGTTTTGTGGATAACTATTAGTCATCATGCTCGGCATGCCTTTCTACTTGAGAGGTGATTCCAAACGTCAAAGGTAAGAGGTTGGAGGCTGGGTTAAAACCAGTCACTACTCCTGTGTGGACTTTTGAGGTGTGGCAGCCTCCCCTGATTATATAAAGACCAATATTGACGTTAACTTTGTTGAGAGCATCAACACTACAAACATGAGGGTGGTTGCCGGGAATTCTTCTGGCGATGTCCTTGTGTCTTCGTGGGATTATATTGGATTGTGTACCACTATGGATGAAGCGGATCTAAGGGCGTGCATCATTGGGATATATATTGGTATCACCCTTAATAGACCTGTTATTTTAGAAACTAATTGCTCTTGTGTGGTTTCTTTCCTTGCAAACGATAGCATGGCAGGCCCCCTCGTCGATCAGAAGAAGGAAGTGTTGTTATAGATCACTAGAATTTTGCAGAATTTTAAGCTGGCTAGGATCAATAGACGGACCAATGAGGTGGCACACCAGATTGCGAGATAATAGGCCGGAGGGTATTCGGTGTAATAGTTTGCCGCCCTGCGTGGCAAAAATGTTGTTAGAAACGATTGTAATAGCATTTAAATTAATTAATATATGGGAGTTGTTTTAAGAAAATCTTGTGCATGAGGTCCGAACGATCGTATCCCTCTTGAACCAGCTCTCTGAACCTATGTTCTTTTAACCAGCAGTCCTCGAAATGCAAAACAGTCGGAACTTTCACATCTAAAGCCTTGGCTTCGCCTATACTCATGAAAATCAGTCGATGATCTGACCAACTATATTCCTGTTTTTCCAATATCGCATCAATTTTTCATCATTCCAAGTTCCATTCATGAGCGCCATATCGAGCCGCTCTCTTATTCCCCCCCCCCTTTTCCACATGAACTTATCTTCGATAAATCCAAAATTCTCCAAGATACAACCATCAAGTGCTTTATGAAATTTTTGCATGAAATGTTGCGGCCTGGGGTTACCCCATCCTTCTAAAATGAGCATAATTTTTTCTTTATATCAGCCATTACTACCCATGGCATCCTACCAAAGAATGGATTGCAAAATAATATTTTTAGCTTTATTTTTCTTTTGTGCATTCTCTTTTTGCATGCCTTCCCGACCATAGATAGGCTATGGGGCTTTGCACTTCGGTCAAATTGTGTGAATACCACATCAAGCCAACAAGATCCGACCCTATGCCCCTCTGTACCCAGAACAGATGTGTTGACCATACATGTTAAGATATCTGAGACGCTACCATGTTTGATGTTTATCCGCCCAGACATGCTCGTCAAGCATCCTTGTGAACCACCAAACATTATATTGACTTGCACTGACCATGACGTCAATAAACTTGTCGACTTTAACAACAACAAAATGTTGATGTCCTTCTTCCAAAATAATAAGAGTTGAACGGTCCGGGCATCACTCCCGACAACTTCTTTCCCATGCATCTTCAACCATCTTTATTAAACACTTTGTATGCCATTCATGGAGGTGTGTTTCTAACAGAAAGATAACATTAGGAATTTTGCGAGAAGGCACATCAAGCATGGCCCTTTCATTCATTGAGGTGTGTTTCTAATAGAAATATAACATTAGGACTTTTGCGAGAAGGCACACCAAGCATGGCCTTAATTACCGCGGCCTGCTGGAGACCACGCAATTCCAATTGAGAATTTTCATTGCGTTCGGTCAACCTCATGCCCGGAGACCGTCGATCGTTTTGTTCTTCTCTTCCAGTCCACAAGCACTTCAGAGGTTGTGTCTTTCACGTAGTTCATCCACCTGTATAATCCGATGAATTGTCGTTTTCTCTGCTTTATCACTGCTCCACTATGGTGGCAACTCTGTCGTTACGCTCGGTGGCAGTAGCCCCGGAAGATTGTCATGTTCCTGATTCGTACATTATCCTCTTCATACTCAAGGCCTCCCTATCATTCATGTTAACATCGTCCTTGAAAAGATGGCTTGCTATCCAAGTTGTTCCAAATAGGTAAACCATTGTTATTCTCATTAGTTTGGTCAGCGCACCCACGTCCCTGACCCAAGTAAGGAGCATGACCAGACTTCGAGCCATGACCTCTTCCCACATTTCCTGCAGCAACCAGTAGGAAATCGCCCCATTCTTGTTTTGATTCATAATGTTCACCACTACCACACTCCTGATGCCAATGCCCATCAAGCCACAATTGCCACAAAATGTTAGCAACTTCTAATATTTTACTTGGTACCAAACTATATTTAGCTCCTTTGTAATTGACACAAACTGAACCATCTTTTCCGTCACATCAATTTTTCCCGGAGTTTCACAAATTCACCAACGAAACCAACTAGGAGTTTGATGTGAACCTCTGAAATTCCCCCCATTGACCGACACATGCCTTTGATCACTATTTCATGAAGATAATTGTATGGGAGTCTCAATATCCATGCACATACAACTAGTTTGTTCAAAACCATAGATTATCGATCTTTAAATCCATCACATTCCTCCAGGATTGCTGCTTGATACCTGAATAGCCAAGGCCTCATGAGCATGACCTTATTCGAATCTCCCAAGCAACTAAATTTGATCGTGAATAGAGTTCGCGTCAATTTTCCTCTAGACCATATGCCTTGCAGGGTTCTATTCTGATGTTATATCAAAGAAAAAGCAGTGGGCTAAAACCCAGGTTGTATGAACCCTAGCAATGGCCAACCACTTCGCTTGGATCAGCGACTTCAAGATCTCCTCTTCCCAAATGGGATCCTCCCTCTCCTCTTCCTGCAGATTCAAACACCCCAACACATCCTCAATTGGCTCGCGCCGCGCCCTTGACAGGTTGCTTGATTCTCCTGGTTTTGTCATTGGTGCTCAACGGACACAAAAATCCTAGCCCTGCAATACGATGATAAACGAGACCCCGGTGACGCAGACGACACTATGGGGATTAGGACAAAGTTGAGGGGATTCACTGAGACCATATATGGTGAAGGGGAAACTATCGACCATGGCGCCACCGGAGGACAAGAGAACCCTAGGTTTCTCACTGGGTAAAAAAACTCACTAGATTGGAAACTAGCTGGTTGCAACATGAGGGACACTGTTGTTACATCTATTGTACAATATACTCCTCCAACTTATTTGTTTATTGAAATCAACATATTTCATAAAGACGAGGGTCAACTTCCATCTCAAAGACTATGTTGATGGCCTAAACCACTTACGATGGACTGGTTGTCTATAAGTCAAAGTTAGAGCAATTCCAACGCAACGACCCATATCGTCCGGTCGCGACCTTTTGTGTCTGCGTGGACAAAAAACACAAGCCAACACGAACACGATTCACATTTTTTGCCCGTTTTGTGTTCGCGCGGACCCATTTCGACTTCAAATTTGGGTCGGATTTGAGTCGGAAGCGGACACAATCCAGACGTTCTCTGTGTCCTCCTCGTCCGGTTGTGTCCGCTGCACACCGATGCTGGGCATCTGTCATCCAAACAGAAGGACCCGATCACCCATCCCACGGCTTTCTCTCTCCTTCTTTCCTCTCTTTCTCTCCCACCCACGCCGGCACAGAGGACGGAGCATGCCGCGGTGCCACTGCGGCTAGGCACACCGCTGGTGCAGCAGCTCCCTCTCGGGTGGGATCCGACATTGCGTGCACACCGCCGGGGCAGGAGCATAAGTAGGTGGCAACGCTGCGGCAGAGCAGCTGGGGGTCTGCTCTCCTGCGGTGTCCCCGACGAGGCATCGCCCAGCCACACTGCCGCTACCACCGGGATGGAGCTCTCACCAACTCGCCTCGAGCTCGTCCAACCAAGATCCGTCCCACGCCGCAGCCGAAAACACCATGGATCATCCTTCCAAATAGGTCAGCACCGTTGGGTGCATTGCCCGTGTCTGCTTGTCCAACAGTGCCCGTTTGTCCGTTTGCTGCTGACTCAAACGGGCAAAATTCGTGTCTGTTTAGATCGTTGTGTTGGAGTTGCTCTCACACACCATTTTTTAAATGTACAATCTATTTCAGTTGGACAACACGCTCATTAGCTCATATGAACACTCTTTTGTGAACACACACTCCCTAATAAAATTAAACTAAAAAGATTATGCATACAACATAAACAACCTCACAAATGAATTTTATATTCCCTCATGTCCCCAAAGCATCTTATTTTTGACATATTTTTCACGTAACAACGTGTAGTAGGAAATCGAGGGACAACGAGCAAATGCATGTAGGAGCATTGACGACAAGCAACTCCATAAAGCCAATGTAAGAGCATCAACAGCAGCAGGACATAGCAAATTCAGGTCCTCAAACACCCACGGACACGTCCGAAGACACCTTATTTGTTGGGTTTCACACCCACGTCCTTCATATAAAAAACCTCAAAACCATACAAAACCATGCAACGCAATGTAAAAGATGATCAAGACACGCAGTTCATCGGATCAACATTTCATTGCTGAAAAAAGGAGCATAGTTCATCAGAGTTCAACGACCGACAATGTAAATCCATACTACAAACTATTTAAAACATAGTTAAAATATAAACAAAACGGGTGTTGGGGATATGACCCCCAGGTATACCAAAGCAGAGGAAGCCACGCTTTCTAAACAATCGGGTCGGCTGGCCCTCCACGCCGCCTGGGCCTCCGGCCGGCTGCCCCAATGAGCCGATCATCCCCACCAAGGACCGACTGCCCCGCTGGCTGGTTCCCCCTGCCGCTGGCTGTCTGGCTGATGGCCGGATCCCTTGTCGGCCAGCTACATCAGTCGTTGGTGGGCCAGCACCCGTCCTATCCGTCCGTACCGGCGTGCGGTGACAAGACAGGACCCCTCCGACGGGGTACACGCAGCTACAAGGCTCGTTGACGGAGCGCGGGTGGCTACAGGACGCGCTGATGCAAGCAGGACAAAGCTATAGGGCTACGGGTCCCGCTGACCCTGAACGGGCGGGCCGGCCCTGTAGCCGGCGTGCGCTCACCTACTCCATGACGCCGACGGGCGTATGGCCATAGTGGATTCGGGCCACGGGCCCCGCCAGCGACGGGACTCGGCAACCGGCGGGCCCTACCAGCGATAAGACCGGGCAGCCGGCGGGCTCCATTACCGACCAGTGAGGCTGCCGTCTAGGCCCGCCCCCTTATCCATGCATATTGTAAGCAGGGGGGTTGACCTATAAACCCCCCGGGCCTCCTTCTAGAGGGAGAGCCATGCACACACACACACACCCGAACACTCTCACATCCACCATCGGGAGAGGTAGAGCAAGGGCAAGCTAGCCCCTTCGTCCTCCTCTCTCCAAACATCTCAAGGAGCACCATTGTAACCACAATCCCTCATCTAGTAGACAAGCAGGACTAGGGGTATTA
>CBMN010035546.1:454-10781 GCA_000582825.1 Hordeum pubiflorum | reverse complement strand
CCCCGCCTCCAGCTCGTGAACCGTCGTGTGTCAGTGTAATGTTGTTGAAACAGATTTTCACTCTGTTCTCTTCTTCGATAGGCGCAAAAGCGACTTGTTCTGGTTCGGGTGAAGTGAACCAACCAACCCTCCCCTGGCTAGCCAGCTAGCTGGAGACTTTTGTAGGCCGGGCTGGCGACGTTACGCACTTGGCTGACATACTGCGCTTGCCTACGCTGCCTAGCTAGGCGATGTTAGCTGACGCCTGCAGCATACACGATCGACACCGGCAACGGCAACGGCAACTCTACGCTCAAATGTTCACTCGCGGGGGGTAAAGGCATCGTGCCATAAAAAAAAAAGCTTCCGGCGCGTGGATGGACATCAGGCACGTTAACAACATTCACGCTGCCGGCCGGCCGTGGAGGTAATCCGACTCCGAGGATGGGTAAATGCGCGAGGCGACAAGGGACGGACGCATCGTCGCACGCACGGCACCAACAGGAGCTGACGAGGCTTCGTTCCGGGCCACAGACGTAACGTGAGCGCGGCACTGGCTTGTGCGTGTATGGCATTGGCATGTACGTGCGTACGTGCGTGTGTACGTCGCGTCCGTCCGTGGAGGCGGAGCAGCCAGCGCGGGGACGGGGCGGGGGCGGGGGCGGGACCATCCTATCGCTTCGTTTTGAGTTGGTTACGATCAGGTGGTCCAACGGCCGCTGGAGCTGGACCATGCATGCGCGCATACGGCCGGCCCGGCTGAGCTCGCGTCTAGAACAGTGCGACGTACAGTGCGCGCCGGACGGGATGGGAGGGATGGGACGTGGGCGCGGCGCGGCGGGTTCTTGGCGGGGCTTTCGGTTGCGCGCGAGCCAAGCTGTTGGCGGTGTAGCGATAGCACGGAGAATTCCAGTTGGTCAAGTGCACACTGACGGCGACGGGTCGCACGTAGATGCGTAGATCGGTACGTGTAGGTCCGAAACGGCATGGTCATGACATCGCTTGATTTATTTTCTTTTGGAGGATGTGTGCATACACAGGGGTGGAAGATGAGCAAAATTGTTCCTTCGTAAAAATGTGCTTCCTGCTGTCTCAAGGTTAATATTTGCTGCAGATGCTAGCTGCACACTTGTTTTTTTACACATGTTGCCATGAATTGCTACTTGGACCGCCTCGATTTTACGCTCAGATAAACAGTACTCCCTCCGTTTCATAATTCTCGTCATGGTTTTTGTTCAAATTTTGTAAAACCACAACAAGAATTATGGAACGGAGGGAGTATTTGGGGAAGAAAAGACGCATGTAAATATTGCAGGTCCGGAAATAGATCAGTACTCGAACAATGGAGAATATTGTAACAAGATTGACATGTTTTAGCACCAAACTGTTCAGCTCTAATCTACATCTCCCAGACAGAAAATGGGGAACTGTACAAGATGGAGAGGAAATGACTCAAGGCTTGACACATATATTTGACCTATCATCAAGTAGACCATCAAAGAAGGATCATCCCGGAACCATGGACAATTCAGCGAGTTGCAAAGCAAACGTTATGGTCACCTTACAGTGCAGCCAGTGTCAATAGAGCCCCAGAAATTTCCACCAAAAGGTGCCAACAACTCCCCATATCAAAGCATTAATCAGGGCAGTTACAAAGCCCAGCCTGAATATATCTGGAAGCTCCAGGTACCCCGCTGCGGAACGAAAGCAACAGGTTACTGACTGTGAGCTTATCGGCATCAAAAGACTTACTGATTTAGCATGATGTAGATATATAAAGAAGGTACAACATAAAACAAAATAGCTGCTTTTCTCATTCTACACATTTATTTGCCATATTTTTCCTTTTGCCTTTTCCGTCCTATGTCAATCTACAGCCATATGCAAATGCAGGGGTTTATTTTTTTAAACGAGAAATACAGGGAAATTTCATTTGAAAATACAGAAACAAAACGAATATGCGTACCTCCAAAATATACCGCAGCTTGACCACTACTATAGTGTGTTAGTGCGCCAAACAGATTTGTGCCGAATGCCAAAGCAAGTGCAGACAGCACACGAGGAACACCAGCCGCTACATGCATAGCCAGAAACGCAGAGTATAGAGCTCCAACATGCCCCGTTTGACTCGCAAATAGATAGTGAATGAGGAAGTAGGAGGCCTCAAGAACAACAAAAGCTGCAGGCCAACTCAGTGAGAAAGATTCAAGCAGCTTGGCAACAGATGTTGACATCCACGACACAATTCCAAAGTTTGTGAGCTGTCCCGCCATTGCAACTAGAACAGCAAACCAGGACAATGTATCCCATGCCGACTTCTCACTCAAGCAATCATCCCAGTCTAGCACACCAAGCAGGAGAAGAATAGAGAGCCCAAGCATCGCAGCAACAACACTAGATACACCAATAGCATCCCTGCACAGATATTGTGAAATGGATTATACAGTCAGACTTCATGACACCAATTCAGACAAGATATGTTGCAGAGCATTTTAGGGCACAAGGCATAATATCTTGTAAATGATATTCTGATGCTCTTTCTGATTCATGGCTCTGGTCATCAGACATAAGGCATTCTTAACATACTAAAGGGGACTAAAATAAACATGCAGAATAAGGTGGCGTTTGAAATGAACATGTAGAACTGGAAGTAGGATTGGGAGTAGAGATGGGATACATACTGGGTTGGGCTTGGTACTGAGATATGGGTTTTCACTAGAAACATACAAAGTAAGTTATCATGACTCCAGACTACATGAAAATGAGACCATCAGAAGCAGGATCCCATTGGTTTCTATTCATCCTCCAGATTAAATGTTGTATCAGTGCAAAGATCTTGAACAATGAACAGGTAATTTCCAGACTTCGATTATAGATATAGCTGAAGTTTTTATCAATATCGGCGAACTGTTTTAAATTCATAAACTGAAATAAAATATGATTATTCCAGTTGTACTTGACTAGGCGTCTATCAATTAAACAAAATTTCTTTTTGAAGCAAGAGTTCCCCACAATTTTTATCGATTAAACAGTATATCACATTGATAGATCAATGTAGTCAATTTAGAGGAAGCACTAAACCCATGAAAATCAACAGTGCAAACTGAAAACAACCTAGTAAAAGACACCACAAGCCGCATGACATACTTCAGGTCAATATTATGGAGCACTTTATTACTAACATAGAAGCTTACCCGAAAACCCATAATGACACTGCAAGAATCATTGTACCAATCATAACCCACTCATTCTTAGTCACTGGGCCCATGCGCTTCAGCTTTTCTGCAGCTAATGCTGGGGCTTCAGGTGTGTCTTTTATTTCAGGGGGAAAGATTTTATATAGCAAGTATGGTGTTGCTAGCAGGGACACAATAGCTGGCAAACTAGCAGCCTGGAACCATGACACCCATGGATTTGCAACTACGATACCAAGCTCCTCCGCTAGCTTCAAGCATAACAGATTTTGTGCTGCAGCAGTCAGGAAGAGAGCACTTGAGCTACTACCTGCCTGCCAAGAAACAAAAAGCATAATAGTTATGTTGTAAGAAATGCTGGATGACTTTAATCATTCAACCAGGCATGAACATTATTTGAATTGAAACTGCACATACCATGGAAGTTCTAGAGCATCACTGTTGTTTACAGCAAATTAAGTCTAGGCCAGTACATAAAACGGCTTTAACAGTTTAACCTCACAGAAGAAATTTAATTCACTCTTGCATTGTTACTTGTAGGTAAGGTTCTGCTTAATTAAGATAGCATGCAAGCAAGAAGCAAAATCTAGAATCGAGTAGCTTTCCTGCTAGGATAGTTAACTTGCAGTACAACTGTTTTAAGAAATCATCAGTATAGTCTCCATTTAGGATGGTTGGCATTGGTTTTATAATGAAAAGCACCCTTTCTTCCTAACATCTCCATCTATTTTCTACCTCAGTCCTCAAATCATGGTCATCATTGTCCATGCACGAAATGTTGTCATCATTATCCAATAAAACAAATACTTATAATTTAAGTTGTCCTGTAAATAGGCTCTAGACGAAAATTAGGTTAAAAATGAATGGTCTGGGTCTTACAGTTGATCGGGTTGTTTCGTACCACCCAGTGGCTTACCTTAGTAAACCCCAAAGTCCGAAATGGACCAAGCTTAGGTTTCATATTTCAACCATGTTACCTGTTGTGTTTAACTGTTTGTCACTTGTTATTTCCAGATAAGTTAATATTTTCTTCAGTTCAACTTCGTCAATTTACTGAATAATGTTGTGAGGAATCAGGACTCAGGTGAACAATGCACTACTGTAGTTTCACCGTAGAATCCTCCAACCGATAGGATACTCCCTTTACAAAGGCTGTCAAGAGATCACGAAACTGAAATGCACAAAATAACAGACTGACATGCTAGAGCTCCGAAAATTAGTTTTAGCACTGGAGGGTGTACACTAAACAACTTCTGACCAACCAAACATCGATTTGGCGCATACAGGATTACAGGTTCTTGCACTAATTCCGCCTAGGAAAATCATACTAACACCCACATCTCCCAGTCAGTAACAAAGAAATGGTGCACCACCTTCAACCTGTGCAGAGCACAGCTCCACAAGAGTTTAAAACGATGGAGGTAACACGATCAGCAGTTGAGCAATGAACCCTTTCTGAAACAAAAATAGCCAGGGGAATGCACCCTTCAAGAGTTCAGGTATAGTGACAATTAGCAACTGTGACCCTGGCGCATTCATTTATTAGAATCCTATTGTGACAGGGTTGTAAGATCGATCTATCCCATGGCCAAGTTACCAGCAGCAAGTTCATCAAACCAGCACTGAATAATGAAAATCAGTTTACACCACTTACCTGGAACTGGGTCATCACAAGATAGGAGCCGAGCTTCCGCGACGACTGGTCGTTAGGCTTGCTGCCCGCTGAGAGCGCGAGCGACTTGATGATAGGCAGGAACACGCCCCCGGCCCTGGCGGTGGTGCTGGGCATGGCCGGCGCGATGCACGCCTCGCTGACGGTGAGCCCGTAGGAGAGCCCCAGCGTGCTGCCCCCGAGCCACTTGATGAAGTAGGTGGCGATGCGGTCGCCGAGGCCGGTCTTGACGAAGCCTCGCGCGAAGAAGAAGGAGATGACGATGAGCCAGATGACCTCGTTGGTGAAGGCGGAGAAGGCGACCTCGAAGGGGAGCGTCCGTGTTGCCACGGCGGTGGTGAGGCCGATGAAAGCCCACGCGCCCACGGGGAGCGGGCCGAGCACGAGCCCGGCGATGGTGGAGAGGAAGATGGAGAGCAGCTGCCACGCCTGCGGGGTCACCTCGGCGGGCCGCGGCGCGAGGAAGCGCACGGCGAGGCCGGCCGCGAGGGAGACGACGAGCGGGACGAGCTTGGCGCCGGCGGGCGCAACGCTGGCCTCCGCGTCGGGCTCGGGGTCGGATTCGGGGCCGGGCGTTTGGGAGGCGAGGAGACGCCGGGCGTGGCGGCGAGGGGCGGGGGAGAGCAGGCGATGCTGGGAAGAGAGGGGGCGGGAGGCGAGTGTAAGGGGAAGGGGAGCGGGGAGGTGGAGCTGGCGCCGGCGGAGATGGTTCGGGGCGGGGATGAGCAGAGGCGGGCGGTGGGAGACGGCGATCCGGAGGCGCTCCATCGGCTCCGGCGGCGGGCGGAGCGGTCCGGGAGCAAAGGCGGGCGTTGGTTTCAGAATTCAGTCCACGGAGATCCGACCTGTAATGGTTGCTTTTTGAAATATATAAGCATTTTTAGCATAGATACTAACGGCGGAATCTGAGATACCAACGCCTTGCGGATTTCGCCCGCTGACAGGTGAGGCCCTGTGTTGCGCGGCCGCAGACGGACCCACCTGGCAGCGTGCGAAGGAGGGGTACGGCCCCACACGCACGCTTTGTTTACTGGTGATACTACCTGGGATCGGCGTGGGGACAAGTCGCGATCGCCGGAATCTGCAACCTGTGTGGTGCGGCTGAGCTGAGCAGCCTCGTCACCGGTGGTGGATCCCGCGAGGCCCCGCGTTTTGACGGGAAGCGATGGCCAACGGGAGTTCGACACGTGGCGCCAGTAGATACTGGCTGCCAGCCCCGTCTGCCGTCCGACGAGAATTGGACGATCCAGATGACCAGCCAGGTCATTTTCCGTCAAGATCGCACACATTTCCCACGCGACATTTTCCATGCCATGAAACCTGCCAGTGGACCACCTGTAATAAACACAAAACGTTGCAAACAATTCCACAAAACGCAACATTCAAGCCAACAAAGAGCGTGAGGAAGACCAGAGTCTGGACAAAAAGAGTGTGAAGGCTGGAGAAGCCATGTTCAGCGAAACAAAATGACCTGGGTCACAGCAGCAAAAAAAAAAAAAAATCGAAAAAAAATGACCTGCGTCACAGCAGCAATTTTCATGAGTATAAACATTGATGCTGTTACAACTTTCCGTAGTCCTTGCAGTTGCAGTTGCAGTAAAGCCGCAACAGCTTGCAAACAATCAATGGCAGACACTATAAGTCTATAACACCTTGGAGACTTCCAAAACCTATGCGCTAGTTTCAGCATACTGTTGGAAAATTCTATGCTGAAGCAATGAGAGCCAGACCTACACTATCTATGACCCAAAAAAACCTCGTGAAAACGCGCCATGTTAAGTATGAGGGATCGCTTCCACGCGACAACCCTTCCCTATTGTCAACTGGTACCATGGTATCTGTAATGATGAATGCCCCTGGGTGTTCCGTGTCAGGGGCATTTGGTCGGCGGGCAAAGCTCCGCTATCTCGACGCCAGCAGCCTCCATTGCGTCATGCTGACAGTTTGTCGGGGTGCAGCACTCCGATATGTCGATGCCGGCAACCTCCATTGCATTGTGAACCCACTTTGGCACGTCGCCCTTCGGGAACTGTCATCATCATGATTTTAGCGTTTACAGGTAACGCAAACTATTACGAAACATAATAATAAAACAGGGTATGGCTTTGGCTTTGTAGATGATTGGGTAGCAGATGGTACAAGGAGGTGGTTTGTTGCTCAGCTATTTTCGATTCAAGCATATATGACAGAATAGAGATTGGAGAACAAGACAAACCTGCACCCTCAAGAATCCTCTCACGAATCTGCAACATGTCAGCGAAATTTCATTATTTACCAACACACTATTTCACTGACAAACCAGGCAGATTTATGTAGAATGAGACAACATACTCTGGAAATCGTCCTTCAAGAATCGACATGTGGAGATCTCTACTTAACTGAAACAGAAATGAGAGTGATCAAACAAGAGCTGACGGTACTCAAAACGAACAACTCGGCAAAAAAATTGACAGGGTACCCGCATCATAAACGATAAATTGTGATATGACAGCAGTTGAGAGCCCATAGGATCTTTCGTGACAAGACAATGCAAGTATGCACGTGTATAGTTTTTGCAGACCTGAACAAGAAGAACACCATGTTAGTATATTACAGAACTCCAAAGATTGTAATTATATCAATCGGTTTACCACTTTGTTCCTAGTGGTGCTGAAGCCATACCATACATGGACAGGA
This sequence comes from Hordeum pubiflorum, assembly GCA_000582825.1. NCBI lineage: Eukaryota > Viridiplantae > Streptophyta > Magnoliopsida > Poales > Poaceae > Hordeum > Hordeum pubiflorum. The sequence goes on along the minus strand of CBMN010035546.1, from coordinate 3,260 downwards.
AGGATCAATGGGCCGTTCATCAGTTGCCATTGCGTTTTGTTTTAACTTCAGAACACCCTAAGGAGATACAGACAAAAAAAGTTGCATAAATCATCAATGGGAATTAAAGTTAAAGGGGTAGATAAACTAGATTAGCACCAAGACTACCTCCACATAAGCTTAAAGCCTAAACCTGCTACAAAAATGTGCCTGCTTCTACAAGCTAATTTAGATAATATACCCAACAAGCATAAATGCCAGGGTCTCCGTTGCACCACCATCAAATGATTTATCAGCAAGTCCAGCTTATGGGGTTTCTAGAAGAAACAATGTCCCCTCCCACCCACTCACAGACACACCTCTCATGTGCTTCCGTTACAGTAATGGTGAGCTAGGAAAGTACAGTGATTGTGATCTCAGGATTCAGAATGGACTATGGTTGCATATGTTACTGTTCTTACCCATATCAGGCCAATGGAAGATAAGTTCTTTGAATGCCAAGGATCAATAGGAAGTTTCAAGCAAAAGACTGAAATATACTCCCTCCATAAAGAAATATAAGAGCATTTAGATCACTAAAGTAGTGATCTGAATGCTCTTATATTTCTTTACAGAGGGAGTACTTATCGGTGCTAAAATAAAATGCTTCACACAGTTCTTCTAGCTTGAATTGCATATGACTGTCAGGGAAAGAATTTTCCTACCTCAGGCACAAGTGCGCTCCCAAAGCGAGCAGTGCGTGTTGGATAGACACAGTCATACATATCTGCACCCAAAGCACTGCATACTACAATATCAAGTGGATAACCAACACCCTGCATATCAGAAAAACAGCAACGTCAACCAAACAAGTTCTGCGTGCTGCGTGGTTGAAAGCTGAAGCAAGAATGAATCATAAACGAATACCAGTGGCTCATGTTTTAGCCTTGGCCCCCCAGCAGTTTCTACCTAGCTCCGCCAGTGACGAACACAATCTATAATCGGCTTAACATGAGCACTTTGAGAAATTTAGAACTTACCATAACATATCGTGGTTTATCTTCAGGTAATCCAGCGGTGCACTGGGCAACAACGCGCCAAAACGAGTCTTTATCTTCACCACCTGCAAGACCACCAATGGCATATCTAGCAACAAGAAATTCAAAAATTCAGCCGCTGAACTGTTGAATTAATCGCAGGGAGTCATGGAAAATGCATACAAACATACAGAGAAAGATTAGCTTTTCAAGTATGTGGCAGATATTTGAGATCATGGAAAAACCAAAAAGATGTTTTGGCTGCATATAAGAAAATTGTGCATGGAATGTATGGGTGAATATTTAGTCTGACATACCCAGGAAGGTTCCGCTCAACCAAGCCCCTCACGCAAATATCTCTGGAATTAAAAGAGTTGCATAGTAACTTATCAAACTGTATTGATTGTATGAATGCGTACCTTTCATGCATGTAGTACAAGAAGCAACTAACCTCAGAACCGGATCTAATCCTCCTTGCACGATCCCAAATAAGTTTTGGACATCAGGTTTCTTGTGAGCTACATGTAATATTGGGAGAAAAAAAAAACAGATTTTAGTTAACCATGCTTATCGAAGTTTCAAATGGTCTTCAATACATCTTATAAATCCATAAAATAAGTAGAGGCAGTGAGTGAAATGATCCTGAGCTTTAACTTAAGATGGGAAATAGTTGATTACAAAACCTAGATGAGTATATAATTTGGCCAAGAGTCAAGACTAATAACCATACCAGCTATGCACCTATCAATCCAACGAAGGGTACGATACATAGCTTCCTCTATCCTCGGGCCGGTAATTGTTGTCTTAACAACATCGTCAAGAGCCATGATTATATCAGCTCCAATGTTGTTCTGCATTCATGTCCCAGAAATATAAAAGGATGGGCACACAGGTGTTAAGATATAAAATCAGGATTTTGTGATAGCAGAAGTCTAGTTCACAATGACTCAACGAGTTCAAAGTTCGTTAAGGAAAGGACATACCTGAATATGGATTGATTCTTCAGGCGTCAAGAGCATGGGTTTCCCATCAACAGGTGACTGTAGATTGGGCACAGAAGAATAATAAAATTAGAGAATGTGCAAAACAGAAAGCAGTTCTCTGCAGCAGTAAAATTTATCCAGGGAAACAGAGAAACAGATAAAAATGCATCATGAAATGCTGGGGAAATTCAATTCCACAAAGAAAGCTACAGAAACGTTCTGCTTCTAGCATCAACATGACAATTAACATAGTAGACGGATTAGAAAACGGAGAAGTTAACTGGCGACTAGTGGCTGGGAGAAGGGTGGCAAGCAGACCACTTTTGATGGTAGTTTTAGATCTGAGACCAGATCAAACGATGGCTAAAAACGAAAATTGCCTTCTCCAACAGAAACTGCCATGTCACTCTGAAGAAACTGCCATCCCCTCAAACTAAAATCCCACCAAAATCGTTCGCAAATGCCACCCCCTCCTGGCAACCGTTAGCCAGCTCAGGGGTCCTTAGAAAAAGGATAGCATTAGACATTGTACATCATGTCAAAATGTGGCAACATGGCACTTGATTTATTCATTATTTTCCCGCAAAAAAGATTTATTCATTATTCAATATCTGCTAACGAAAAATACTATCAGTCAATTGTACATCAGTCTCACAGGACCACCTGTCATATTGGAAATTACAACTTGCACAATTGAAATAGCAAAGATTACATGGAAAAATGAAAATATAATTTAGAAATAAAATGTACTACTCCCTCCGTTCTTAAATATAAGACCTTTTAGATATTCCACCATGTATTACATACGGAACAAAATGAGTGAATCTA
>CBMN010035541.1:0-25199 GCA_000582825.1 Hordeum pubiflorum | reverse complement strand
CAAATATGGGGCAGATATGGGGCGGCCGGGCGCGTCCGAGCACGCCCGCCACGTCGGCCCGACGACATGGATCCATGCGGAATCGCTCGGAAACCCGATCGCCTAACGGACGCTTCCTCCGTTGCCGCAGTGTGAACGTCGCGTGGCGTCGCACCGGCGGGCCGCGTAATCCTAGCCCGACTATTTAAGCCGACCGCCGACACCAAACCCTACCCTCCACATTTCCCTCCTCCTGTCCGTCGCAGCCGTCAGCCATGCCCCCACGCCGCCGCCACTACACGATCCAGCACTGGCTCTGGCTCCTTGAGCAGGTCCGGGTAGTGGCGGTTAAGCCATGCTACCTCTGGATCTGGAGGAGGATTTCGAGGAGGAGGAGGAGGTGGAGGAGGAAGAGGTGAAGGAGGACGAGGAGGAGGAGCAGGAGTCGGCGGAGGAGGAGCCGGCGTTGGGTGTGAGGGAGGACGGGCAGGAGCCGGCGGAGGAGGCGCCGACGCTGGATGTGGGGGAGGAGGAGGCCCCGGCGATGGAGGAGGACGTGGATCTGCGGGCGGAGCAACATGCCATCCTGAACTCCATCTACTTGGAGTCGGGTGCGAAGGCTAGGCATCTTCGTCGGCAGCAGATGGAGACGGCACGGGTTGCGGCGGAGGTGGCTCGGGCTGCGGCAGACGCGGTGCAGGCTGCGGCTGACAAGGATGAGCAAGAGGCCATCTCCGACGACGACAAAGATTAGGATAGTACGTAGTACATAGGACATCTCTTCCACATGACTTTGTATGGATCTAGGGGATAAAATATGAGAGAGCTCGATGTGGACGACCAGATTTGAGGGCTGATCAGTTAGTGCCTACGGATGCGCCCTGGAATCCGTGGGCATTCAAGGGTCCGGATTTACAAGTTCCGGCTGTAGAAGCTCTTTATATAGTAAATATCAAAAGAGAGAAGCTAATTGTTTTACTGAAAGACTCTATATAGTAAATATCAAAAGAGAGAAACTAATTGTTTTACTGAAAAGACTCAGAACTTGAGGGCATCCATTTTTTTTACTTGATGAGTAAAGTGTACCTCGGGAGCGGACGCATCTAATTGCAAATTATAGTTTTATTGTCTGACGTTCTTTGGAGATGGACAGATAATCGTCTCTCGCGTTTCCCTGAGACATGAGGAAGCTGCCGTCGCATACATGCCGCGCAGCTCCACGCACGGGGAGGGGGTCAGCAGAGATTCGCCTGCCTCCCACCCCGACGAGCCACGATCCCGCGCCACCGCCGCGCTGCCGCCCCCGGCGCCGGCAGCGTTGCGACTCGCGCGGACGCGCCACCACGCACGCGACCCCACCTACTCATCATCACACCACACAGGTCCAGCCATCCCCAACGCGCACCGCGAGTGAGCGGCGCAGGCCACCCACGCCCGCTTCCACGCGGGCCCCAGCCGCCCGACCCCACCCCCACGGGCACGCCCGCGGTGCGCTCACCGCCCCAGCCGCGCCGCGCCAGGTGGTGCCCGGGCATCGGGCCGGCCCGGCCAGAACAGAGCGCGGGGTGGTGCCATGTGCGGACCGGACCTGCCGTGCCGTTCTAGAGGCTTCTTCCGATCCCGAAGCAACAGACCGCACGACGTGATGGCCCGTTAATTAATCGATCGACTCCCCCCCCCGTCGCTTTCCTCCGCCTCTTCCCTTTTTGCCCCTCTCGGCCCGTGAAATATTGTTTGCCGGACCGGGAACCCGAGGAAAGCATCGGGGGCTCCTTTTTTGCATACAAGGCCGCACGCGACCCTCTTTTTGCGGACACGCACTTGGCGATGTCCACTTCTTCAGTTTTGGGTAATACTGGTATACTACGGTTTTGCTCCTTGTTTACGGTAATTGAAAAATGTACCCTGCAATTGTTGTCATTAACAAAAACAGCACACGTCATGTATGGTACTAGTTGAATATATTCCCATGCAAGAAGTCCAGTTTTGTGGCAGTGATGTTGCACTAGCATGTATCTATGGATGGGAATAGATACCAGCACAAGGTTTGGGTAAGATAGTTAATTCCAAACTTTAGAAAAAAAGATACTAGTTAATTCTATGCCGAAAAAGGCCAGACCTACTCGTTTATTTTATATTAAGTTTGACAAATTGATATTTGAAAAACAGACCGAGCTAGGAACAATGCATAAACACTGTCATGACTTGATGAAAAATGCATATTCAGAGACCATCTTGAAGGACTGTGGTCCATAAATAGGTTGATGTTTGTGGTTGCGCCTGTCATACTCTCACTAAAACTCAATAAAACTGATGGTTATAAAATATAATATAGACATTTATGACACGGTACTCAGTAAAGAATCCCAATACAAACAACAACAATATCCATTAAAATTAACTTGCCAAAAAATATCGACATGTTCACTTACTTAAGAATTGGGACCAAAGAAAGGAAGCATTGAAATAATACACACAATCAATTGATGTGTAAAATTCTAATATGTCAACAGAATACAAGGTTGTACTCCCTTAGTAAACAAATGTAAGGCTTTTTAGATCACTTCTTTAATAATCTAAAAAGTCTTGTACTGTTTGTTTACATAGGGAGTATCACTCTATAACGCATTAAAATATTTTTATTTCAGAAGCACATAGGTGCAAAATGCTCACATAGACAAACACAAACACACACACCCTACCATGTGAGCATCTTCGAGAGGCTAAACCAACCAATTTAAGATTGAAGAAGTCATCAAAGACATCTCGTAGTTGACGGACACACTGTATTGTTCAAAGAATATCGCCGTAAAACCTGAAGTACCCTTACTTTTCAAAAAATGCGACCACATGTTATGACACAATACACAAAACTGGATCGTAGTTCAGATGATCGCACGAGCCAGCGCATACACACTCCCAACAAACTCATAAATACGGCGCACCACAGGCCTCTGTCACCCCTTTGAATGATCCAAAGCAGCGACGTAGCAAAACAATGCGCAAGTGGCAAAATTTCTTGTCGTGACCCCAGGAGGCAAGGCCCCCCGGAACGCCATTGCGCCAAATATCTCCATTTCGGAGGGGGCAAACCGCAAATGTGGCTGGCTATAAGAGAGGCGCGAAGGGGTCGGCTTAACCACGGGAGTATTAGATTAACCCGTCCCTCTGGTCTACCTCGAGTTAAGCCGCACCCCCAGTGAGCAAGGCGGAGGAAAAATAATTATACCCGGAAAAGGACAAACGAATCGCGCCACCGCGGGGAGGAGGAGGAGGAGGAGGAGGCGTACGGCGCGGCCGCCCGCCATCGGATCTGCGCCGGCGACCGGACCGGCCGCCCGAGGAGGAGGAGGTGGCGGCGTCGCTCCGCCCCGTTCCCCGCCTTCGAGCTGCGCCCAGATCCGTCCCGCCGGTGAGTCCTGCAACCTCGGCTCGCGCTGGGACAGCGAGTGGGATGGACGCTGTAGTCTGTCGGGGATAGCGCGGAAACTGGAGCTATGTGTGCCTCTCCTACCGAAATGTGCATCGGCTAGAGATTTCGCCCTGTTTTGGTCTCGTGTGTGCGGTTCAGCGCGCGATTTCTCGGGCCATCGTCTGAGGGTTTCAGTCTCTTAGGTTCTGAGCTGTGAAGGATTTGTGAATGCTTGTGATGCGTGCGTGGTGCTGTCCTCTGTTACTTTTTTTTTGGTTTTGTTCAGTCGAAATGCGTGGGATTTGGGGGTAAGTCTAATCGATTGGGACCACGCAGGATCCATGCGCGGGTTCGTACTTTCAAGCCGTTTACCCACGAATTTTATCTTGTCAAATCGGTAGGAGTGAGTGTGGGATGCGCTACTTCAAGGTTTTATCCGAGCTCCTGCTTTGCGGTTTCCCTAGTATTGTCAAACCATCCAGGCGATCTGAACAATTTGATACATGCAGCGAAGGGGGACCTTTTTTCCGGTATAACTCTGACTAGCTAGTTTTAATCCGGGTACGGCCGATTGTTTTGCTGTGTATGTTTTGTTTAGGGATATTTGTGAGTTCAGTAATGAAACTCTGAAATTTTAGATCTACCTATGGCTAGTCAACTATACCGACTGAGATCAGTTTAGGAACAACTACTTGCTCTCAACCGCTTCCTGCAGATCTACTACTGTTTCTTCTGCTACGTGAGTGATCCTTATGATATTTTTTTATTAGTTCAGGATAAGGCGATATCTTCTTTTATGAACTAAAAAAAGTTTATCGTACGCAGTCATGAATCATGATCATAAGGATTGTTTTTCGTTATGAGGATCTGTTTACAGCTTCGATTGTTCTATTCCTGCCAAGAGTGGGAGCTAGCCTTCTATTTGTGAGTTGTGTGCATGCTTATGTCTGAAATTCTAAATATTTGTATCGAATGATGATACTGTATGAATGAAGCTGAGATCTAAAGCCTACTGTCACCCTGGGACCGAAATATATTTATTCCTGCCTGGGGTTTATGGTTATTGATTAAGTGAAGATGTGGAATCTAGATGTGAGGCTTGAAGAATTGTCAAGTGTATTTAAACTTTAATATGCTTAACAACTGCCCTGGATGAAATGAAGCCATGCTATCGCTTGCTATGGCACACGACTTGCTAAAAAAAAAGAAATACTGAAATGAGCAAGCAAGAAGATCCATAGAGACTTTGTTTTGTGGCAGCAACTCGAGGCTATTTCATGGTGTGCTAGACTATGTTTAACTCGAAAATTTGTAGGAAGTCATGCCATTACCGTCTTAACATTTCCTTCTGTTTTGCTTCTGCGTCCTTCTCATCATGATATATGTTTGCCATACTTCCTAAAATTTCCTGGTTCTCCATGTCTAAAATTTATATCTAAAAGCTTATCTTGTGCAAAACCCACGTTATTCATGGTTCATTTTTTCTTCCTTTTGCAGGGTATCCACCACTGAATTGTGAGATAGAGTGCTTTCTGTTGATGCAAGAGGGTGTGCAAACATCTTCATCTATGGCCTACTAGTGATGCTCTGCAGTGATCAGTTTGAAGTCTTCTTTTTTCCTCTTGCTACGAGCTTTCTTGCTTCTCTGGTGGGCTACAGGAGAGGTGGAGGCAGATAAAGGCAGACAGGCAGCTCAGCCGTTCTATGTCCAGGGACTTGGATTGTCCTGTTCAGAGACAGATGGCTGTTGCAGTCCTGGATCGGAGTTTCAGCAGTGAATATCCTGCAAGTAGCAAAACTGAGGGGAGATCATTGAGCTGGAAGAGAGTTTTTGTTCAAACTGATAATGGTTCTGTCCTGGGCATTGAACTGGAGAGGGGAGAAAATGCACACTCAGTGAAAAAAAAGCTGCAGATAGCTTTGAATGTTTCCACAGAGGAGAGCTCACTGACCTTTGGTGATCTTGTTCTGAACAATGATCTCAGCAGTGTCCGCAATGACTCGCCGTTGCTCCTCACAAGGAATCAGATGCACCGGAGCAGCTCAACACCTTGTCTCTCTCCTACTGGAAACGGCGTGCAGCAGCGAGACCGTAGTGGACCCATTGCTATCCTTGGATGTTCAAGCCCTTCCCCTCAGATGAAGCAGCTTGCTAAGGATATTGTCAAAGCCATAAGGAATGATGTTGATCCAGTAGCTGTTAACAGTGGGATGGGTGGTGCCTACTACTTCAAGAACATTTGGGGTGAACATGTTGCAATTGTAAAGCCAACTGATGAGGAACCATTTGCTCCAAATAATCCTAAAGGCTTTGTAGGGAAGACCCTTGGACAGCCAGGCCTCAAAAGATCTGTACGAGTTGGTGAGACAGGGTTCAGAGAGGTTGCTGCCTACCTCCTTGACCATGACAACTTTGCAAATGTTCCTCCAACCATGCTGGTCAAGATCACACACACTGTGTTCAATGTGAATGCCACTGTTGGCTGCAATCATAAGATGTTCCACAACAAATCACAGGCAGTGAGCAAGATTGCATCATTGCAGCAGTTCATCCCTCATGATTTTGATGCCAGCGACCATGGGACATCAAGCTTCCCTGTATCTGCTGTGCACAGGATCGGCATTCTTGACATCAGAATCTTCAACACGGACAGGCATTCGGGCAATCTTCTGGTCAGGAAAGTTGGTCCTGGGTCTGACAATTTTGGAGTGCAGACTGAACTCATTCCTATTGACCATGGTCTTTGTCTGCCCGAGTGTCTAGAAGACCCTTACTTTGAATGGATTCACTGGCCACAAGCATCCATCCCTTTCTCTGAGGAGGAACTTGAATACATTGCAAATCTTGATCCTTTAAAAGATGCTGAGATGCTACGCGTGGAGCTTCCCATGATCCGCAAGGCATGTCTGCGGGTGCTGGTGCTGTCAACAATATTTCTCAAGGAAGGCGCAGCATTTGGCCTATGCTTGTCCGAAATAGGAGAGATGATGAGCAGGCAGTTTACAGGGAAAGAAGAAGAGCCAAGTGAGCTTGAGCTTCTTTGCATGGAGGCAAGGAAGTGGGTCGAGGACAGAGAGCTATTTCTTCCAGAAGCCGGAGTTGAAGACGACGACGATGACTTCACCCAGTTCTCTCTTGACGGCGAGGACGATTCAGATGCATTTGAATCACCATCATTCAGCAGGTTTGGTCCCATGAAGGCAAGTCACAGGAACCCACTGTCAAAGCTAGCCGAGTGTGATGAGGAGGACGAAGATGACAAGGAGATGATCAAGGATGACGCTGACCCCTTGAACGGTATGTTTCCCAAGCTGGTCCCTCCTGTCTCAAAGCTGTCCGCGTCGCTGAAGGGGATCGGCTTCCTTGGGAAAGCTAAACCCTTCCACGGAGGCATTCCCAAGAGCAAGGTGGCTGTTGCTAAAAGTAACTATAGCGGCGAAGGTAGTATGTATCAGTCTGGGAGCAGGAGCGCGAATGAGATGCTCCCTCCCAGCGCCAGTTTTGTGAAGCTGTCGGACATGGGCTCCGAGGAGTGGAGTGCGTTCCTCGACAAGTTCCAGGAGCTCCTCCCGAGCGCCTTCCGGGCACGGAAGCACGCTGCTGGCGCCGGCCCGCGCCCACTGCAGAGGCTGGGAACTTCTTGCCAGTTTTGAGAGTTAGCAGCACGTACCCCCAAGGTAATGTAGATGCAACCCAGGCGTGCAGCAGCCGCTTCCTTGGCGGCAGCCCTGCGCGCCTGTAGGTGTGTTTGGACTACGGATGGAGGAGGAGAAGATGAGAGGTGGTTCGATAAAAATAAAGACCGTCCCCTTGACATGTGATCTTCCCGCAGAGCGTGTCTTGTCTTGTGTCTGTGCATAGGCTTTTGACATATGAAATGGTTTGTTCTTTCTCTTCTTTCGTCTGTATATATACGAAGTACTCCTATCTCGCAACGCCGGGCTTCCATCTTGGCTGTTGGGTACCCGGTGGTGGTCGTGTTGAGTGTTGCTGGCGCCGCCGCTGTTTCGGCTTTGCCACTGTACCATTTCCGAGACGCTTACCATAATAATATATACTAGTATTAATATGCACCTGGATGTTGCTACGCATGTGCACATGTATATCACCTGTTTACATCTGCGTGTGTCTACTTCTCTGCTTTTTTCAGAGAACGTGTGATAATGCATTGGTATGATACGACCGAATGATCTGGAACTTGGTTCTGGTAGCGTCAAAAGGGCCCCATGTGGTGTAGAAACTTGCGTGGTTGGCCGGTTCCACCGTCAGTTCGGACTGACGACTTCCCTCCAGTCTCCAGATGACCAGGTAGCAGACATCGACATGTCTGGTAACGGGAGCACAGATCTATTGACCCTGTACTCTGTCCGCGGCGTATGCACCAGGTAAGTTTGGACTGGACCCTGGGGAGTGTCGTCACTCTGGTGTTTTCTACACCTGAAGTGACTTCTCCGAGCCCTTCTTTTCCCGTCAGGTTAGGTGGCCGGTCCGTGTCACACGGCAGAGAGAGAGAGAGAGAGACCATCATCGTCAGTGGAGGTCGCTTTCCTGCATCTGGACTGATTAAAACTAGACGGAAGAAGTCCAAGCCCATCACGTAGATCAGAAAATTTCAAGCGAGCATGGTCGTGCGTGCAGTCGTGCAGAAGACGACGTCCATCCCTCGGTCCGGGCGCAGGCTAACAGCAACAGGTGTCTCGGCGTCTCGCTCTCACGGTCTCACCACCCTGATGTGGCTGCCTCCCAATGCTTCGCTGCCGTGCGCTCCGATCGTCCCGTTCCTCTATTATTGGCCGGCCCTATCGCTGTCACGGCGCGGCGGCGGCGGCATGGGGAAGTTGGCGTGGCCCGGTTCGCCACGGCTGCCATTCGCCGGCCGAGAGCGCGGATGCGGGCACGCAGGCTGCCCTGCCAAGGCAAGGCTGGCAGGCTAGCTACTAGCTAGTTTCCTGGGCCCGCAAGAATCTGAGCCCTAAGACGGAAGCAACCATGATGATCGGAGCTCGGAGACGTGTAACAGCTAAATGGGCTGACCACTTTGCTCTGAACTCTGAACCCGCAAAGCATATCGTACGCCGAGTAGCGCACATACGTACTGCTTGCCACAGCACACATGCTGAAACCTCAAGTATCATGAGTTCTATTCTCTGCAACTTCAGAAATGTCGCTGACAGATTACAGACGCTACTACCTCTCCGAGCACGGCGCAACCAAAACTGCCCATCCAACTCACCTCGATCTGCTCCATCGATCGAGGGTCGGGAATGGGCTCTACGTGCGGCTCGGTGACTGCCTCCCTACCTAGCCAACCATGTGCTAGCAGCTAGCTAGTGGCTGCCACTATCTCTATCTATAGCACCAGGAGTCACTCCACTATCTCTAGCTAACCATGTGTCTAGGCCGGCAGCTAGCTAGGGTTTCTCCTCCGCGGGCTCATCCAACGGAGCGTCGTTGTTGATGGGCCGCCGGCTGTGGACGTCCACGGAGACGGAGTAGTCCATCCTCAGCATGTCGGACGCCATGGTGGCCGCGTCGCCGCCGTGGTGACGGTGCCGATGGCCGCTTGCTCCCTGAAGCATGGGCCGAGCTGCTGATCCCTTGCTCCGTTTACCCTGGAATTGAAACTGCAGCCCTCAGTACATGGTAGGGATTGAAGTTATATACAGATGTGGTGTGGCCATGTGCCATGCAAACAATGCCTGTGATGCTAAATCATGTAAAGTGTGAGGCTGGTGCACTTGCCTCGTCATGTACAAATTCAGCAGACGCATGGTCTGCTTCTTGATTTGCTCCTGCAACAACAGAAATGGCACGTATCAGCCCATTATTCAGGGTTCAGTGATCTGCCGTCAGAAGAAGTAGTGCAGCTAATTGCCCTGATATAAGCGGCCCATTTGCCAAAAAGACTAAGTACAAGTTCAAGTTTGGCTGATTAACTGGCAAATATGAGAAGAATTTCTACAACACCAGTAAAGAACTCTAGCTCATTTAACTGAGGAGCACTGCATTACCACTGTACTTTTACTTCGAGAAAAGAAAAATAGAACTGCTACTACTGTACTATACTAGCAGTAATCAATCAGTGGCAAGAACCAAGAAGAAGCCTTTGCCTTTTTGCCGTGCCTCAGTTATTCTTTGGCGGATGAACTCTGGGAGTGCGGTAATCGGAATGGAGCGGCACTTGGCCGTCAAACTCGCGCCCGCCGCCGCCACTCCTCCTTTGCCCGGCACTTTCACCGCCTAACCCGACAACGGTAACCTCTACGGTTTTCTTCCCTCCGCGGGCACGGGCAGGGTTTGCACCTGTGTTCCTGGCTCCCACGGCCTCATCCTTCCTCGCCTCTCCGTGCCCTCGGGCCGCCATTGCCCTCCGTCCTCTCAGGTGCCATCTCCGGCCCGTCAAGGACACCGCGTTGTCGCCCAACCTCTCCTGCATTTTCACGATCGAGAAGCAAGATGTCAGCACTAGTCCGCCATTGCTGGCACTGCCACAGATAGAGCCACCTGCACGCTGTGTGAGTGTACCGTGAACAAGAAGTTATTGCGAAATTGTATACCAACCTTGTTGCTTCCTTCAACGGTGGAGGTAGACAGAGAAGACAGGGAGAGCAGAAGCAGCAGAAGAAGAAGGCTCCCTGCGCGCCTCATGGTCTCCGCTACTTGGCAACAAGGAGCTACCTGCTAGTGCCTCTGAACCGGACGAGCAGAGGGGAAAGGAGAGGTTCAGGTGACAGTGCAGGGGTTTTATACTACCAAGGAGGCAGTAGATCAGATCCATCCACACCACAGTGATCAGCTCAGCTCAGCTCAGCTCGACCGCACACAGCTAGCGATGCTAGTCAAAGGGAGGCGCTGCATATTCAAACCCAGCACCGTCTGACGCGCCCAATATCAAACTGCGGTGTGTGCGCTTTCCCGTTTCTTAATCCGCGGCCTGTCGCCCCCCCGCGCGCGCTTGCACCGATGCCCTGGTCCCGGCTGGCTCAGATCGGTTGGGCCATGGAGGGAGGATGTACAGAAAACCTCGGGCGATCGCCGGTGCGCGCACGCACGCACGCACGCACCGGCCATGCAGACGTGCCTCCTCCTCCGCCTCGGCGCGGCCGATGCATGCGGACGGAATTGGAAGGCGGGGGGCTTGTTCTTTTCTGTCCCTGGGAATGCGCCGCCATGCGCGCGCGCCACGGCGAGGCGTGTTTCTCTCTGCACTCTGCAGTAGCGTGTCTTTGGATCGAAGGACCTTGCGTGCGTGCGTGCGTGGGGTGTGAGGCTGAGAAAACAATCGTGCGTGGGATCCGGCTCCCCATGGCGCTGTTTTGGTGCTTGTGGGGAGATCGCTAGCTGGGTTCTCGGATTCCTTCGAATCAGACGTCTGGCGTGCTGCTACTAGGCATTCAGTAGTTTCAGCCTGGTCGAGCAAATATCAAGTGGGTATAAGCTATGAAACCAATCTGTGGCTACCAATCTTGCGGTTAGCCCAACCAACCAATCTTCTCATGTTGGTGTCCAAAATGTACAATATGTTCCTGAGCGTTGCTTCACGTGCGACTAAAATCATCTGATTCGTGTACGATGGTGGCTAGGCATCGTTTTCCTTTTGACACGAAACATAGGAGTTTATTGCATGAATGAAATTCGGTTACATTCAGCTCTAAGGCTGCTTACAATGAAGGGTGGACAAGCATCCATCCAACACTCGGATACCGCTAAAGAAGTAGCATGCTTAGCGTAAAGATCGGCCGTGCCGTTGGCATCCCTACGAATATGTTGCACCGAAAAAGAAGCAAAATTTACCGCTCTCTCCCTAATTTCCTCGAAGATAGGCGTCATAATAGACCTCTGGCTAGGCATCGTTGATTGGTAATCCATGCAACATCATCACCGTCCATTGTGTCATCGTACAAATATCGTAGGGTATTCCGTCGTATGTGAAGTAATTCCGTTCCTGGACTAGTGGAAAAAGGTCTTGATTTGGATAAGTAGTGGACAAACTTGTAAACATGCCTCTTCATCTACTCCTTCATTTTTCCTGCAAGGCTGCAAGCAGAATCTTGAAAATTGTCTGGTGGAGTATTTTTCTTCTTTTTGCTTCAGCGACAATTTGTCGTGTGAAGAGGACTTTCACTATTTGTCGTGTTCGGGTTCCATTGGTTCAGATCATTGCTCAGCCGTCGACATATTTTTTCTTGCTGTGCGATCATCTGCATGTTCTGGTGGTGAGAGTGATTGATTAGAGTATAATACTTGTCTGATTAACTAAAAGTAACGTAAAGTCTTGTAGTTACCTAAGCAAGGGCCATGTTACTTAACAGTCAAGATTCTTGGCCTAGGAAGCAGTAAATTATGCCCTAATGTCCGTTTGTTTTTCTCTCAGCTACTCTAGGTATCCCCCGGTCAAAGATCTGTCCATGCACCATCGTGCTGGCCGAATTAACAATAGGCGCGTTGGATCAAGCGAGGGTTAGCGCATGCTGGCCCGAGATTTTTTTTTTTGAACCGGAGGCAAAAGCTTTGCCTCACTCATTAAATAAGAGGGAATAGAGTTTGTTTGTTACAAGACACCCCAAAACACGCTATGCGGATCACTCACCCGAAATAAAACACCGTAGCTTTTTTGCACCGGCGATAACCCAAAGGTTGGCCTCAGCGACTATAGAGGCGAGCAGGATAGGCGGGGGAGCACTCTTGTGCTTGAACACTCTCGCGTTGCGCTCGTTTCAAATTGTCCAAGAGACGAGCATGGTTAAGGAAGCCTTGGCTTCTCGGTTTGGCGTATCATCGGCACAAGTACTTGCCCACCACTCCTCCACCGATTCGAACAATGGCCAAGCAGAAGTGTTGAGCCCTAGCCAATGGAATTTCTCGATGACCAAGGACCATAGCCGCCTAGTGAAGCGGCAGTTGTAGAAGAGATGAGGTCCGCATTCTTGCACCCTATTGCAAAGAGGGCACAAATCGCAATTCGGCCATCCACGTCTTGCCAATCTATCCGTGGTCCAAATTCTATCTTGAAGGGCCAACCAAGAAAAGAATTTAACTATTGGAGGCGCCCAAACCTTCCAAACCATCTTATCCATGGGAGAGGAAACTAGCCCAAGAAATTGCGCCTTGTACGCGGAGGCCGCCGAGTAGTGCCCACTAGTCGTATGCTTCCACACTATGTCATCCTCGGCGAGGTCATCAAGGTGTACCTCGTTTAGCAGCATCCAAAGGGTGAAGAATTGTGAGATGTGCTCGGCGGAGATGTTGATTGGAGTTTTGATCCTAAGGATCCACGCGTTTTGCTTTAACGCCTCCCTGACCTTCCAATTCTTTCTCATTGATGCCTCATAGATGAGCGGGGCAATATCCTTTGGCATCCGGCCAAGGAGCCAGGGGGAGTCCCAAAACGGGGTCCGTGCGCCGTTACCCACAGTGATGGTGGTGGAAGCATAGAAGAAGTGAAGGTCGTCCTCATCACACGGGTTTCCCATGCCCACCCACATCTTGGTGGGCTCCTTCCACTCGTACCACGGCCACCGCAGCCGGAGGGTCCTGATGAACTTGTCTGTGTTGAGTACCACAAGGCCTCCAAACTCAAGAGGCCGGCAGACAGCCTCCCAGTTCACCTTGCACTTTGCCCCCGTGGTCCTATCCGCACCAGACCAAAGGAAAGCGCGCTCGAGCTTGTTGACATTGTGGAGGATGGTTGGTGGGATGACCAACGGGGTGGCAGGGTAGATCAGCTGAGAAGCGAACACAGACTTGACAAGAGCTGTACGCCAATGAAGGTGATATTTCGGCCATCATAAGTTGATAATTTACACGCAACCTTGTCCACGAGAAATTAGAAATCTACCAACTTCAGTTTCCAAATGGACAGTGGCAGACCACATGCATTTGAAGTGCAGCATGCGATGCCAACTCCCAATCAGCTGTGCAACATACATTGTTGGGCGGCTGGACCTTCGCTGTGGGCAACCCACTCGGCTGTAAAGCCGCCTTGTATCGCTGGGGAGCCGGAGACCGGCCCGGAGTCGAGTAGCTTTCACGGTGGCGTGCACAGATCAATGGAGCCGACGTGCGCCGGCCCGGAGTCGAATTGTTGAGCCGTACACTTGTCGGATACTCCGGTAGAACGATAAGATTCTCACGCCGGTTAGGACGAGCGCGCGCGCGTTGCCGTCTACGTTGGCAACAGTTCATTCACGGGCATCGCCAGACCAACTCCCCACATGCAGATGATATTTCTTTTAACACATCAAGGCCCGAGTTCTTTGCGCTTCACTGCATTTTCTGTCTGCTCGACGGACTTCTTCTGTCTGTTTCTGCACCATAGTAGAATGCTTCATGGTTCTTCAGACTTCGGTTTCAGCGTCCGTCCAATTATTGCCAGCAGTTGCTGCTCTACGATCCAACGAAGAGATCGACATGTATATATATGTCGATTGCACTTGGAAGACTACTACTGTATACGTGACCTGTGCACAGAGCGATCGTCCTAATGAGCAAAGCTCCAACGGGGCTAGAAACAACACGTTGGTTCAGATACCCAACAGATTTGTACTAGTACATCGCACGACAGACAGACGATAACGTTGTTTTGTTGTTCGATTTGATGATCTGTCTTCTCCTCCTCGTGCTGCACCGGCGGGAGGAAAGAAACCAGGAGCGCATCCGTATCCGCAGCAGCCATTTCTGGAGGAGATATTTCGGCGCGCGGGGTTGGTGCGTGGTGACGGCGTGAGCCCGGGTGGCAAGTGACACACTCACACACCAGCCGGTCAGCCCATGTGTAGTGGACACATCAGCTCTGCAGTAAATTAAGCAACACCGAGGCAGCCAAGTGTGCTCTTATCGCGGCTGGTGATCGCAGGCAGATAACCACGAGAGGTCGCATGCAGTATCGATCTGTCCGATGGGAACGAGGCAAAAACTTTCTAGGACCGGGCGACGAACTCATGGACGAATCAGTGGGCTAGTTGGGATAAACAAAGCGGGGCTACTTGCGCGGATTAGGCGGAGCTGGGTCGTCGCGGTTGGTCCCCCGAATCTATCCACGGAGGAGGAGGAGGAGCAATGGCGCGTCAGGAGCAGGAGCTGCTGGGATTTAATTAGTCCTCCACTGACTCACGTACCCACACGCTCTCTCGATCAGCCATGTTAAACTAATCGATCCGTTCCAGGCCGGCTGACCCATCCTTTTCTTGCGCTTGCCTGGCTAGCTAGTTGGTAGCATCCTCAAGTCAAATGCAATGGCGCACTTTACTCGTGCCAAATGCTGAATTCAGTCAGAAGCAAACGATGCAGTGCTACTGAGCTAGCTAGCTAGCTAGTCTGATTAACAGAGCGTGTCTCCTCTAGCTAAGTGGGAGGAAGAAAAAACAGATGACATTTCGCAATGTTGGAAATGCATGCACTGAATTGACTCCCGAGCACATGGGATGGCAAGTGCTCCACATGTACGTATAACAACAAACAAATACAATTTGATCAAAAAACAATCAATGTGAAAGGACCAATGTGGCTATTTTTTTAGTCACTCCACATACATGTGCAGATGTGCTGAAGTTTGGCATGTCAGCCTGTAGCTAGCTTGATTGCAAGACGCCAGGGCCAAGGCGAGGTCAAAAACAAGTGGCCGGTTTTCGCCTGAGACCGCTCCCCCGTGCATGGTTTCAACGGACCAGGGAAGTCAGGCGCGTCTACATGCATGAACGCCCCGGCGTTCCGAATATTCGATCATTAATTCTGTCAACAACCAGGTCGAGCCGACGACGACTGTAGTAAGCCATGTCAACTGCTTAGCTAAGCCAGGCAGGCCAGATGTATGGTGTATGGTGTGGACGAGACGACGCTGCTCCTGTAGAATACTGCTGCTACGGATGGCCTCTCCATGGCGGAACGCATCCATAATCTGCAAAACACCTGTTTAATAGTGCTTCCTCCCCCGATTCAAAATAAGTGTCGCAGTTTTAAACTAAGGTTAGTTCAACCTTAGTTTAAAACCGCAACACTCATTACGATCGATGGGAGTAGTATATAAAACACCAATGTTGCAAATCTTTTTTTAAACGCTGCAGTGTCATGATTGGAGCTGAGGTATTCTCCTTCCAGAAGCTTCGCGCCATGTACCATGGACGAAAGAGAGGGGTCCTGGAAAAACTACTACTCCTATATCCCGGGCGTTTGGTCAACTGTCACAGCGTCACCGGTGCCCTTGTCCCGGCCTGGGAAGCTAGCGGACAAGCGAGGCCCATGAATCGGATAAGAGACATGTCAGTGGATTGATGCTGACAGTGTGCGCCGATCTGATCTCGGAACTCGGGTGAGGAGGCGCCGAAACAGCACTAGCACGCAAAAATCGTCGCTCCTATTAAACTCTTCTAGTGTAAAAGATGCTTTCATATTGTGGGACGGAGGGAGTATATTTTTTTTAGCAGATGTGTCTCTTTGGACTATGGAAGAAACAAGGAATCGTGTTAACGCAAAGGAGTTTTGGATGAGCAAATATGCTCGTGATGTCGAGAGAGCGGAAGCAGAGCAGACCGGAGACTCTGCTTTCAACAGCGATCAGCCATGGTCGTGATAATGTGGTCGTGCTTGCTTTTCCCGACCGTCGTGACCCACCGCTTTAAGGGGGCAGCTTAATCACGCCAACTGTGATCAACAAGACGCCTAACCACGCAGACTGATGGCGGGATTAGAAAGAAAGTGTTGTTATGACTTATGGGTGCCGGTGGGGGGGTGATGTTACTACTACCTTCAAAGTCTAAACTTCTTCACGACTAGGACTCCCGATGAAACTTGGAAGATGCTTCATTTGCATCTCAAAGCTGGAAGAGGCCTTGTGGCAACTTGCCTTTTCAGCCAACAGAATTTTCATAGACAAGAAATGACAAGTTTTTTCATAGCAATATAAGAAATGATAAGTTTACCTTTTTAGGGATATTTGTAGTCGTGGCTAGATGGTCTGTTGTCTACATGTCTGGATGTATTTTTTTTTACTTTAGATGTTCTTTGTACTTCCTTGGCAGTAGGCTGCAAGAAAAACTCAAGGCTCGTGAGCCACTCGAGATCGACTTGCATTTTGGTTTGACTCGAGACCAACTAAAAAAAAGGAGTAAAGTATGTGCATTTTATGTAGCTTGATGGAGAAGTGAGCTGATCTTGAGCCAACACTGGCTCCTTCGATTGTACCTCGGTAGCTCAATATCATATAGTTATATGAAATAATCTTAATATCTATACCTATTAATAAAGGAAATAGATATTCTTGTCCGAAATGCTATTTTATAGAAAACCCCCTGATGTTTCTAACATTCAACTCATAGTACATATCAAATATTTTTTAAAATACTAATATCTTTTAAACCGTAATCCAAATTAAACATGTTATATATGAAATTTTATTAGAAATATATAGAATCTGAATATGATGTTAGTTTACTTGTTAATCATTTAAAGAAATACTATCTAGGGTGCAATCTTAATCAATAATGAATCATCCGTCTTTCTTTCATACCAATACTGATCCGGATTGGGGATGAACACCTCAAGCAAATTTAGGATTGGAGACGGAATTGAAGCTAAATTTGCTAGAGACACCCAATAAATAAGGACATGCATGAAAAGAAATAAAAGAAGGACCCAATAAAGATGGGTATGTTGTGCAGAGGAGATCAGATAAAGATGAGATGTGGTGCTAGTTCTCCTATATACAAGAAGAAGAAAAAAGGAAGGGCATGCATGACAAAAAGTAAGGCATGCATGACAAAAAGTAAAATAAAATTTACATGTTTGATAAGATATAAATAGTGATAAAACAGGGACCAACACGTATGGCATGTATGGCAAGAAATAGTGATGAAATATGGACGCAAGTACCCGCGTCCACAGAAGATCATACAAAAATGTTCCTCTCTCTTCATGAATAAAAAATCCTGTATCTTTTTAACAACTCTTCATGTATATAGGAAATATGGATGTGAAAAAAATGCTTAAGAGTTACAACAAAATATTTGCATATACACAATAAATATATATGTAGTTTTCAAAACATATGAAATCAGAAGTGTAGACCATATCAAATGTAGCACTCTACTCGATTGTTGGGCTTGAGGAGAAAAAAAAATACGACACCAACATCTTCTTTCAGACAGGTTGTAAACAACAAGCCAAGAGATTCTCTTGCAAAGGGGTGGATAAATTATCAGAAAGAAGATGTTGGCAAACCAAACTAGCTGAGCATAGAGCATGCATGAGGAGTTCCAGAGTGAAGCGAGGATGAGCTCGGGACTACGGCGCGAGGATGAGCTTGAGGTCATGGATCGGAGCCAGGAGTTGGAATGACGTTGAACATGTCCTAAGTTGGTGATGCTTAAGCTGGAAGCCACTCTTGATACACACATGTCTCCGTAGTGTGCTAATATGTCATCGTCTATTTTTGTCGTTTTCCTTGACATGCTCGTAACAACAACACATTCCGCACGTGACATGAATAAATGAACGATCACTTGCCCTTTTCTTTGTATGTATGAAATCTACATGCAAGCCGTGTTAAAATAGAAGACCTGTGAAATATTGAATTGCGCTTTTGTAGGATAAGACCGTCTTTGTTTGGGCCATAGCTATAAATTCTCAGATTATAAACCATTTTTTTGGAAATTAAGAGTGTGTGGAATTCTTTTCTTCCGTTGCAACGCACGAGCCCTTTTGCTAGCATATTAAAAGAAAACATGATAATTTATTATCATATATGATGTGTATGAGTTTTCTTCATTTTACCTACTAGCAAACATAGAAGCTTAACTAAGTATGGAGAAAAATTAGCCTTACTATGGTACATCACCAACCATGTGTTAAATATTCTGTTATTTTTTCCTTAAAGTTTAAGATCATACGCACCTTCGTTTTATTCTCTGCTTGGTAGTCCATCTACGATCTCTTAATATTAAGTACTAGTCTTTAATTGAGAGAGAATAAATAATTTTTTATCATGGTTTCTTATGTTGTGTTGTGACCTATCATATTTGTAAAATTTCCTTTGATTATTAAAAAATAAACTTATTTAGCACGAAACTAACTCGATATCGACTCGAGATCGTTACAAGCGAAGCACGATCACCATTATACAACTCGACCTTGAGCTTTGCTCAATTTCAGCTCTCTCGAATTTTAGTATAAGATGAGCTGGCCTATTCCCACTCGCTCAAATTGACTCGTTTGCATCCCTACTTGGCAGTTCATGAATAGATCAAAAAAAATCATTCATTTTTCTTCTTCAATTTTACCTTTTCTTAGAAAATAATTCAAATTTACCTTTTCTTAGGGTTATTCAATTTTACCTTTTTTAGAATCCATCTAAGTTTACCTCTGCAAAGGTGAAAATAAAATCAGTAGAAGAATCCCATTGGAACATTAATTCAGGTCAGTTTCAAAACAACATTGCTTTTTGAAATAGTTTCAAAACAACAAATAAAAGAACTTTAGCCCAACCCAAGCCTTAATGTCCCGTAAGCAGCGCTCAAGAAACGGCCCATGTAGGCCCAGGAGAACCCCTTCCCGCCGCGCCTTCGCCCTAACTCGCCCCCCTCATCCCGCCCACCCTCCTGCATCTGCCGCTCCGGCGAAACCGCGAGTCGCCATGGACGATGAAGAGACGCGCGAGGCACGCGACGAGACCTTCCATCCGGTGAGCTCACCCTCTCTTCAGTTCCTCCGTCGGATGTGCCCTCTTCTCTTGCCTTTTTGTTCTTCCGGATGCTGGATTTTAAGAGCCGTCGGGGCCTGAGCAGGAT
The DNA here is from genome assembly GCA_000582825.1 of Hordeum pubiflorum. NCBI lineage: Eukaryota > Viridiplantae > Streptophyta > Magnoliopsida > Poales > Poaceae > Hordeum > Hordeum pubiflorum. The sequence goes on along the minus strand of CBMN010035541.1, from coordinate 6,028 downwards.
CTGATCCACGCGATCTTCAAGCTCGTGTGGAGCCAGCGGGCCGATAGGGGCGGCGCCGTCGACGAGGCCGTAGACGTCGAGGTGATTCCGTGGTCCAATCTAATCTCAGATGCTTAATTTTTCTGTCCCTTTACCCCCAACCCGCCAAAAACTGTTCTGTTTCTTTTTTCTTGTTGATATGGTATATCAGATGAGAATGTTTCGGTTTTTAATTGGCAGCCTGCTGCGGAGACGTCAAGGAGGAACCGGAGTACCTCTGGTAAGTAAATGGTGTTTTCTATCTAATACTATGATAAACAATGCTTTGTTCTTGGAAGTTCAGTAGCACTGTCGACAGTCGATCATGCGTGCACCTGCAAATTAAACTGAAGGAATCCTTCGGTCCTTCCCAGTCTGGTTTCTCTGTCCTTCCAAGCTAACTGTCTCAGATTTGCTACAGTTTCCCAGTTTCTGCCCATGCTATGTTCATATTGACGCATTTATCATGCTCACTGATCGATTTGTTCATCAACCCCTTGATCGGAAAAGGAAAAAAAAGGCCGAAAACAAATGAATTTCTTCCATTAGGTTCCTTTGGATAGCTCAAACCTAAGATGTCAAAATGATGCTCTACAGAAGCCTTCCTGCACGATGTTCATGTTGCTTTGTTTTGTTTAATTTGTGCAGCGAATGCAAGTGCACTGCAAGTGAGCTGCGAACTTCTTCGGATGTTTGTCGCAGGTCTGTATATTGACGAAAAATATCGCACCACCTCATGCTAATAACAAGTAACATTTGATTCCACTTATGCAGTTGAACTCTGAATTCTTTGTTGCAGAGGCTGTCCAGCGCTGTGCTGTTATCGCTGAAGCAGAGGGGACGACCACAATTGAGCCCACCCACCTGGAGCGAGTCTTGCCACAGCTTCTTCTGGACTTCTAGCTAGCCTTGTTGGTACCTGGCTCGGACACAGATGGATAGCCAAATTGCCTGAAGCAATCCATATTCTTGTAGTAGCAACGAGAATGTTGTTTCTGTATGATGATCTAACCCTAACAAACTAGTAATGTTAAATAACACTGCCGCCCTGATTCAGAAGTCTGTAAATTTGGGTCTTGTACTTTTGTTCCATAAGTCTGCAGCCAATTCGTACAATTTTCCCGTGGATTTTTACCGGCCTTGTAAAATCCTCCGGCCTGCGAGCAGCGGAGCACGCGCTACGTGTGACGAGACTGCCTGTGTAAGAAAGAAAGAGTGGTCTCTGGATGCGTACGGCGCGGCCACGCCAGGACTGGAAAGATCGCGGCGCGACCACCTGTCGAGACGAGGCTCCCCCGCGCCGCCACGGCGGCCGAACTCCGCACACCTCTTCGCCTCGCGCCGTCCCCCTCTTATAGCGGAAGGCCACGCGCCAGCGCCATGTCCCTCGCCGCCGCAGCGTCCGCCTCGGCCTCCCCGTCGTCGTCCCGCTTCCTCTCGCCCTCCACGGCCGCCCGCCGCCGGTTCCTCCACCACTTCCTCGCCGCGCCCGCGCCCCCGAGACCGCCGCAGCTTCGGCGCTGCTCCCCGTACCACTGGATGGCCGTACGTCATACCCTTCTCGTTCCTTACTCTCGTTTGGTGAACTGCCACCGAATCGCACATGACTGTTTGGTGATTGCTAAGGCAAATTGTTTGATTAATTAGTAACTTGCACCCTTGATTTTAAGCCGATCTCGTAGAGCTGAGTTGCACGTTTGGATTCGAGAGAGATTTGGAAATCAGGTGGGTTTGCTCTAGGCTCTAGCTGATCGGTGGATTTTAGCCCAGTAGATCGCTAAGGGAGAGCGATTATGATTTTGAGGGCTGGAGAGCACAAGAATATGGTGGTGAACTTGGCTTCTAGCAGGTCCAGCAATGAGTGAAGCCATGGTGCTGATTTTTTTTAGCGGTTGCAGCTGAAAATTCATTAGTGTTAGCGTGGCACCTTGAGTGTGAAAATATAGGTTTAATCTGAACCTGACTATATGCTGTGAAGGTAGCTTATCTGTTGCAGAAACTAGGAATTATGTGCCCACAAACTTCTTTTTAAAAGGGCAATTTACTTGTAGCAAATGCGACAGTGTTATACGATATCAATGTAACGAAATCTGCGATCATCATATATTTTTGGCACACCGAACGTTTTGGTGAAGCACATATTCGTTGCTGCTGAGTGACGCCAAGTACCGGAGTTTACCTATGAGGGATACATCTCAGCATCTGTTGTTTAACTTGCAGCAATTTTGGACTGAAGGATCACTGGAAAAGAACAACGCTCTGGTTGAATACCTGAAGCAGTGTGGCGTTGTTCGAACGGACAAAGTGGCAGAAGTTATGGAAACCATCGACAGAGGCTTATTCGTACCAGAGGGCTTTACCCCTTACATTGACAGTCCTATGCCTATTGGTTACAATGCAACAATTTCTGCTCCTCACATGCATGCAACCTGCTTAGAACTGTTGAAGGATCATTTACAGCCAGGCATGCATGCTCTAGACGTTGGATCAGGTGTGTGGCTGACAGCCTGATACACTGTCACTCTATTAGTGCCTTCAAACGACACTTGTATCTGTATAATCAACTTTGTCCAACTAAGATTTTGAACTAACTACTGCCATCCTCGCGTATTCCTATCATAGGCAGTGGCTACTTGACTGCTTGTTTTGCAATGATGGTCGGTCCAGAAGGTCGTGCGGTGGGGATTGAACACATTCCTGAACTTGTTGCTGCTTCAACTGAAAATGTCGAACGGAGTGCTGCAGCAGCACTAATGAAGGATGGTTCACTTTCTTTTCATGTTTCAGGTATGCTAGTTGGTGTACTATGGTGTGTTGAGCCATTCAATATATCAATGACATTTAATTTATGCTGGTCGTTTTATAGCCTCAAAATGTTAGAGTCTTGGTTGGTCTGGTCATCTTTGCATATGCTCATATGCACACTACCATAAAGCAAATACTTCTATGGAAGTCCAAAACATCTGGAACTTAAGTTATCTTATTGCAATTCTCAAAACTACAGATGGAAGGCTTGGCTGGCCGGACGCGGCACCATACGATGCTATTCATGTGGGCGCAGCGGCACCTGTGATCCCTCAGCCGCTGCTAGAGCAGCTGAAGCCTGGCGGGCGAATGGTCATACCCGTCGGCACATACTCTCAGGACCTGCAGGTGATCGACAAGAGCGCAGATGGATCCACCAGCGTTCGCAACGATGCCTCTGTCCGATACGTCCCTCTGACCAGCCGCTCTGCTCAGCTGCAGGACAACTGAGATGAGATCCCTCGCTCTGGATCTCAAAATGTATGTATATATATGAGCGCCTTCGATCTTGTCTACCAATGTGGCGTCTGATGTTTAGATGGTTTGGTTTTGTAATGCTTACTGCTGGACTATGTTGCTTAGAATATGTGAATAGGTGTTGTGTGTGATAAGTTTGGAAATCGCTAGCGTTTGTGTGGCCTTTTTACGGCATGATTTGTCGCGGTTTAATTTCAGTTCAGCTGCAATTTCTCAACTTGAGATAACGATGCAGCATTAGAATTTGACCGCTCATGTGAGTTGGTCATACATGTGCAACAAACTTATCGCTGTTCCAAAGCTATATAAGTGCATTGCATCATCTGAAGCCGACCGATAATCTAGTTTAAACTTTCAACAGGGAAGTAACAAACGACCGATAATCTAGTTTTGAACTTTGAACACATAAGTAACAAACGGCATGATCCCGTATTCTGATATTCGCAGATCGGATCAAAGCAATCAGTTGTAGTAGTGTTGGAGCGTCCGATGGCCGGCCGGTGGGCTCAGGAGCTCCACTCGGGCCCGAAGTATCTGCTGTTGGGCTTCCTTGTTCTTGGTTCCCTGCGTCCGGATGCTTGGACTCCCGCCGTCAAGCCTCCACGCGGTCTCAACTCCGAGCTCTCGAGCTCCTCCACGGCCGGCAGCGAGGCCATCCGGCGCGTGAAAGCGGCGAACTCCGCGGCCTGCGTCCTCAGCCTGGCGACGGACGCGGCGTGCCTGCGGAGGGGCTCCACGAGCTGCTCGGCGCCCGGGATACCCACGAACGCCGCGGCCGTGTGCTCGGCGTCCTCCGCCTCCTTCGCCGCCCTGTCGAGCAGCCGGAGGGCGGTCTCCTCGGCGAGCGCGGTCGCGGCGGCGAACTCCCTCGTGGGCACCAGCTTACCCGCCGGAAGGTCCGCCTCCGCGACGGCGGCGACCAGCCGCAGGATCTCTGCCCCCTCGGTGAATTCCTTCTCTCCCTTCGCGAACCTCCGCACCGCTTTCTCCTACGCCATCGTCGGACGGATCATGCTGCTCGTCCTGATTATATAACTCGTAATACGCACTGATGTATCGACGGACTACACGGTGTTGGGTGGCAATGGACCGATGGTGTGATGTGAACGAGCTTGGATGCTCGCCCCCTGCTGGCTTATATGATCGCGTACGTGTACCGTATACGAGTCGATCTTGGATTCCCAGAGAAACGCACGAGCTCTCACATCTCACGTATGTATTGCACTGCAAATTTCGGCATATGTTTCTGCTCTTGGCGTTTCTATACGTACATGCTGCGAAGGTCGAATCGGAGAATTTCACATGGGCTTGAAGTTTCTGTACGAGATGACGGCGTAAAACGGGTCGGAGTTGGCCTGCCCGAACAGCCGCATCAGGGCCTCCAGCGGCGACGAGCCCGACTTGCCGCCGGCGTCGGAGGGCGGCAGCCTCCGGACCACCTCCGGCTGCGTGAACCCTTCGACGCACTGGAAGTACTGCGTCACGAGCTGGACGCGGCTGTAGGCGGACCCCTCCCGCCACGCGCCGATCACCTTCTCGTAGAACATCCGGTTGCTGAAGCTCACGATGCACACCCCGCCCGGCTTCAGCACCCGGTAGATCTCCGCGAAAACCTTACAAGCAAGTCAGTGTAGAGTACATGAATTGATCCAACAAAATTGTGTGGTGGAGAGATGATGATGAAGAAGAAGAGGATAAGAAGACACGGTGGTGGATGGCACATACTTGCTCAGGCGACTGCAGGTACTGCACGCTCACGGTGCAGAGCACGGCGTCGAAGGAGGCGCTCTCGAGCTCGAGCCGCTGCTCCCGGTTGAGGTCGCTGACGAAGAAGTAGTCGAGGCGCGGGTTCTTGGCCAGCTCCTGCGCGTTGAGCCCGTGGCCGACGACCCGCCGAAACCGCGTCTCCGGGGGAAGGTGGCTCACCCAGGAGCTCATGAGGTCCAGCACGTCCGATTCCGGCCGCAGCCGCTCCCTGTAGAGGTCGGTGAGCGTGGCGAGGAAGCCGTCGTCGACGTGCTTGACGAGGCGCGGGAACGCGTAGAAGTCGCGGTCGGAGCGCGGGTCCAGCTTCGCGCGGCCCTCGGGCTGGAGCACCTGCCGCCGGATGTTCCCGGCCGAGGACGGTGACGGCTGCGCGCTGCCGGAGCAGCGCGGTGGGGGCAAGAGCGGCCGCGACGGACGCAGCGTTTGCGGCGGAGCGCAGAGCATGTTTGCTCCTTCTCTGTTTACGTGGAGACTGGACCCTCACTCGTTAATTTGTTCACGTGGCGTTATTATACCATGCTGAGTTTTTTTTTACAGCATCTCTACCAGATCCTATTATATCCCATCCTTATAGCAGACTTTTTTTTTGCGGGTAATCCTTATAGCAGACTTTTTTTTTTGAATAATTTGAATTGCTTACCACATATGTCATGTGATAATCCTTATAGCAGACTAGATGATAACCTACGGGAACTTGATAAAACATATGTATAAATAGATGTCAAAAAACTAAAGCTATTGCAAAAACAAATTCAAGAATGCTTTCGGGATATATAAAAAACAACCTAAATGCTAGATCGTGCGGCTGCGCCGGATGGACGTCGCGAGCGCACGCAGCTCCATCGTCCGATCCGCGCCGCGCAACGTGATGTAACGGCTGGCTCCGACACAGGTGGCGACGCGAGGGGAGCGAACCGCTCGTGCGTAGTGGTGGGCCCGGCTCATTAATTTCAGGCGAAAC
>CBMN010035539.1:0-13359 GCA_000582825.1 Hordeum pubiflorum | reverse complement strand
AGTCCCGCCTGCTCAGTCCCGGTTCCAGAACCGGGACCAAAGGCCCTCTGGAACCGGGAGCAAAGGCTAGTTTTCTACTAGTGCATCCAGCAAGGTGACTTGGCCAAGAAGTTGCTTGCTCTAAAGAGGCAGAGACAAGGAGTTGGAAGATAAGAAACAAGCAGTGCTTGCAGCAAGAAGAAAAGAACAACAAAAGAAGGCAAATGATGATGTCGGGAAGAGACATCAACAAGAAGAGAAAAAAACACTAGAAGCAAAGAGGAAGAGACAGTCACTGGCTGAGGATGGAGAGAAGAAAAAAGAACAAGTTGCCGTAGCAAAGCAGGCTCAAGCAGAGACAAGGCATATCATTATGGAGACCGAGAAAATTATAGCTATTGATAACAAAGCAAGGCAACAAGCTAAGAAGAAGGCACAAAAAGAGGAAGTTGCTGCCAAGAAGAGAGCAGAGAAAGAAGTTGTTGCGGCACGAAGAAGAGCAGACAAGCAAGTTGCTGCTGATGCAAGGAAGGAGGAACTTAGGCTACTAGTTATGGCTGTTGGCAAGAGGTCTGCTGGTTCAGAGCATCAATCATATGATGAGCCAGTGCTACCCAATAAGACCAACTGGACATCCATGTTTGACAACTTTAGATGACTAGCCTCTCGTCTAGTTCTTATGATCCAATGCATCAAGTAATAAGATGTGAATGATGAGAATTTTTATAGTTGTTCCATACTGATGTGCACACATTAGTATGGATCAATTGTTGATCATCTTGTAATCATTATTTGGTACTTCTTATGATGTTTACTTGATCATGCCAAAAGGCTAGCACAACATACATATATTTTCTCTTCAAACTTAAATGAGTGTACTTGAAACATGCCAAAAGGCCAGCATAGCATACATATGTTTTCTGTTAAATTTGGGCAGCATACGCCTTGTGCACGATATATTTTATGTTCAAAATTAGGACACCATAGTGTCATATTTTCTCTCAAATTTCTTACCAAAATTATATCTGCTTCCTGGTTTACATGGTACACACACATAACAGTGAGTAAAATAGCAACAATGAGTAAAAGAGCAACACGGGATAATATCTTCAAAGACCAACACAAGATCCATTAACTATTGCACTACAAACTTCACCAACTCCAACACCAGGTCATAGAAACAAAAATATTTTCACTACAATTGATCTAAACAAACTACCATTATTACAAGATCAACCACATGGGGCCATTTGTTCATCAACTATAGAAACTAGACATTCGGTACCGACATGTAGTTCAGTGATGAGAGTTCATCAACTACAAAAACTAGGCATTGCCACTGACATGTAGTTCATGAACTACAATATCCATCATTTCTTGCCATTATTATTACCTGCAACACCATCAGCATATCATTACCTAAACCTAATAGAGCCTCAGCTTGCTGCTTGCTCATGCTACCTGCACCCAAGCTTGCTCCCTTCCAGCTGCAACTCATGCTTGATCCCTTCCATGCATTCCAGATGCACCTAAAAGATCAGGCCTTTCATCCATTGCACATGTAAAGCCCTTTTTCCTTTCTCTTCCATTACTTGCTCGATTCAACTCTTCCCTCTTATCCTCAGCAACACATGTTGCATCTACTGCCTGACTATCGACGAGGAAGCGCTTATCAACAAGATAAGAAATGTATTCCAACTCCCAATGCCAGAAATCGCATATGTCCTAAGCACAAAAAATACCAACAGACGCAATGTCAAATCAGATGTACAGGATGCAATGAAATCAAACGGAATGAACAACAATGTTTGCAGACCACTTACACTATGATTGACGCACCTGTAGAAGACCCACCGTTCATGACTCTCCGTGTTGGACAAATAGAACTTGACACGAGTGTGGCACTGAGGGCACCTGATGAGAGGCACAACCACATACGGCCGCCGAGAGATGACCTGGTCGGGCTTGTCGACATTGCGGAGAGAGCGGCGGCAACCAACATCAAACACGGCAGCGGCAAGCACGCGAATGGATCCGCGACAGAGAGGACGCCGGTGATGGGGAATTAGGGATTTGAGGGGGCGAGGGGATCCGCAGCTAGGGATTTGAGGGGGCGAGGGAAATTAGATAGCGCGACTTATTTACAAAAAGGACCCCAAACTGACTGACCCACTTAATTGATGCTAACATCGACTCCTCAAACTGGTCAACAAGTGGTCAAATCGACCAGCGGGGAGTGGCATATGGGCAACAGTGACGGTGCTATCATGTCTTGTAGTATTTACTAACTGTATTGGCCATATTTTTAAGTACAGTGACCAAAGTGTGTTTTCTTTGCAAGTTCGGTTACCGCTAGTGCATTTTACTTCGTAAAGTACACACCACATACAAATTAAATTCTATAGTTTTCCGTGGGACAAAACTATACCTATTAATAAAGTAAATAGGCATTCTTGGTTCATCATGCTATTTTGCAGAAAACCCGAGATGTTTCTGGTAATCAACCCGCACTCCAGTTTTAAGTCAGGTTTTCGCTTTCGCAAAAAAAAAACTAATGTTTCTCATAATCAACCCGCAACCCAGTATTTTTGTTTTTGCAAGAACCCCCCTCTGATATTTGGGTTAATCAATCGGCAGTACATATCAAATGATTTTTTTAAATGCCATATTATTTAAAACCTAACTCCAAATTTAACATGTTATATACTCCCTCCGTCCAGAAATACTCGTCCTAGAAATGAATGTATCTAGACTTATTTTAGTTATAGATACATCCATTTTATTCATTTTTAGGACAAGTATTTCCGAACGGAGAACGGAAGGAGTAAGGAGTATGGAGTATGAAATTGATTAGTGATTAGGAAAATATGTAGAATCTGAATATAATGTTATTTTACATGTTACCCATTTTAAAATTATAATTTAAGATGCAAACTTAATCAATAGTGCATGATCTGTCTTTCTTTCATACCGGTGTCTATCCGGATTGAAAATGAACACCTCATCAAAACCACGATATGAGACGAAAGAAACTATTTATAGCCACACATGCACACCTCGTCAAAATCTCAGAGCAAAAAAAGCATTTTTTTTCTCATCCTATACCGAGAGAGAGACACCTTAGGATTCACAACATTCAAATGCAATGTGATTGTGTGAGCGCTGAGGCCACAGTCAATGAGGATGGAAATGGGGATAAGTGGCAACACAGGTAAGATGTCATGTGTTGAAGTAAATTACGTGGATCTATTGGAGTTTTGACCCATGCTTATTGGGTTAGAGGAGTGTGATATATTATTTTCTCCCGTTACAACGGCACGGACTCATTTGCTAGTAGAATTGCAATTCTTCAAGGAGGATGGGAAGCTACAAGATAATCAGCTATTCTGAATAATGCTCAAGTTTTCACCATGCATGGTGTCAACTTAGCGTGCTTGTCAACTTGACACGTACGGTAGATTCCCGGCCTAGATTAAGATAGCAACAGCACCGGCAGGCAAGGCATGGAGATGTCAGGATGCCGGCATGGGTTATTCATTGGATCACACAGCGCAGCGGCCTAAACAAGATTAGTTAACTAATTAATTGAGTAGTACGGAAACAGATAGCACCAAGGAGTCATGCCACGCGGTTATGAGAGAGATCAGCAACTTTTTATTACTGCCATCCTACGTGTTACTGTCCATCTTGTTTGTGGCTGAGAATGTACGGCTAGGATGGATGCATGGACGGATGGATGATGAAGATGAGGCCCCAAGACATGGAGCATCTACCCACAGTGAAAGTGTGAGAGCAGACGGGTTAATTAGATAAGTCAAACAAAGAGGTAAAAGTGATCACTCTCTAGCTAATATCAGGTCAAGTCTCTTACACACATCGCATTTGCATCTTAGTACCCAATTTTCTTTCATATTCAATCATTTGTTTCTTGTCCTCGCTCGACGCGCTCTTAGCGCGAAAGAACAATGGTTGATTTATGCTATAAGCGCGATTCAACAAAGTTACACTTGCTTTTTTTTTAAAATAAGGATGACCCCCGGTCTCTGCATCTGGGAGATGCATGCAGCCACTTCAGTTACACTTGCTATATATGCATAGAATTTTCGTGCTCCAAATCATTTGTGTTGTGTGGTGCTACATCATGTACTTATGGTAAATTTTTGCGTGAGCAAGGGTGCTTTCGCAAATATGCATCGAACAAACAATGCACCGTCACAAAGGTAAAACCAAATGTTACAGTTCACAGTGAAGGTGGGGTGTGAGTTTGTGTGGATAATAATAGTATAATTCAGCAACAGCTTTTTACCACGTTAGCTACTGATGGTGTCTTGCTCCAAATTATTAATTAACCATTCCTGCCTAATCTTAGATGCATTGACAGTGTTTACACTGGCTACTTACTCTACCTCTAGTTGTCTAACCCTATACCAGTTGAATACTGCTCACAATCTGGGGGTTTGAGCCGTGTGGGAGCCTATTTAAATTGGAGCCACGTTAGGCTGCAGTGCTAGTCAAAAATTGTGAGCCAAGAAAAGCATCGAATCTCAAAGCGTTTTATAATTTGAAATGTTTGGGTTTCTTTTGAGGCATGGTGTCGAGCAGAAGGAACCGATAGGTGCCAAAGATGACTTGCGATGGGGTTAATCCTTCATTGTTCCGGCAAATTGAGGGGTGCAACGACGACGCATACACTGTAATGAAGAAAAATAATACGCCCTCAATTTTAAAATAAATGTCATGAATTTAATATTAAATTAGTACAAGTTTTGTACTAGATCAATGACATTTATTTTGGGACGGAGGGAGTATGAATATAGGGAATTTTCCATGGATCACTTGTAATGGAGTCAATTCTTTAAAAAAAATGGTGTGCAACATATTCTTGTTGATATCCGCAAAAAAACAAAACATATTCTTGTTGATAGGAACACAAGTGATAGTATAATTAACAGTGGAGTTTGGGGTCAGCTGACCAACTTTTGGTCAAAAAAGTTTGAGTTTGTTGGGGTGCCAATCGATCGGTTGGGTCATGTCATGCTAGCTCCAGGTTTTGGGGAATTAAAGGGCCTGTAGACAAAGAAAGCATTGGGATGGGGGGGCCATTGGACGGCCAGATGTTCCTCCTGGGACAGCGACAAGACATCGTGTGAGGTCAATCCGTCCGTCCGTCCCTCCGTCCATGCATGGATGGTTCTCTGCTCGTGTGCATTCAAGACACTATGATTGGGTTGGAAGAGTCAGACAACACCACATCTCATGCTACTGCTACTCCATGAAGAAATTAAGAAAGGCAAACTCCTTCTAAAATTAAAATTTGGGATGAATCATGTTCTCCTGTTAGAAGGTGCGCAAGTGGATGGGTGTGGCACGGAATACCTTAAAATGGAAACTTATCTAAACCACTTTTCCCTAATGAACGGCAAAAGATGGCTGGCATATGCCCTAAACCCCTGTTCATTTCACAAAAATGGCAAAAAAAAATCCAGGAACTGTTTTTTAGAAGAAAAAACGCGGACACCATCGAAAATCAAGACAAAAATGAGACATGGAAATATCACATAATTCGGGGGAATGACCAAAAATATTAAAGGAAAAATTGGGAAACCATATTATTTCGGTTGACGTCTTGTGTCCAACAAAGAGAAGTAGTTTTTTCAGTACTACTAGATTTATGGTTTTTTAACAAAGTCCTCAATTTCTTGATTTTCTTTAGTTTTTATCCCTGTCACGTTTATTTTCTTTTTCTGCAGTTTCGTCACCTGATTAGATACCCCCCCTTTCCCACCATCTAGCACCGCCTCATCACTAACCCTAGCCCCTAATTGTTCGCCCTTCGGCTCCACCTCTGTTCAGATTTGTCGATCCACACCATTGTCATCTTGGGATCCGACTCGCCAAAATCAAAGATGAGAGAGGTAAAGAATACTTTTTGGGAATAAAATTCCAAGTGATGCCGAATTGGGAAAGAACTAACCGCAAGTTTGTAAAAACCATGGTTTATCTTTTTGTGCTCTTCAAATTTGCACGTCCCCATCTCCCATTGTGTAAAGTCCATTGGTTTAACTCCTTTCTTTTTGGAAATATCCTATTTGAATTTTGACATGAGGCAAGCCAATTCACCTTCACAACCAAAATGTCATCATCCACATGAACGACACGGTCAGAGCAAGACCACCCTGGTTGGGTCAAAAGGGCGTAAATAAGTTAAAATCTTTTTTTAGTAGATAGATGTGTCATAACTATTTCTAGACATAAACATTGAGCTTTAAACTCGTGCCTAAGATCTCGCCTAGAAACCCATGGGCCGATCCCAGCTTCGTTCATGAGGTTATGGAGCGACGAGATAAAAATCATGAGAACTTTGGAGGATTCTGGTCGACTGTAGATTGCCACAAAAGGCTTCATGCATTTGATTTGTGGCACTAGACCATCCACTCCACTGTCATCCATGTCTCGAAAAGACACCTCTTGGAATTTCATCTCACTTCATGATGAATTTAGAAGCAGTAGAATGTGAAAAATCTTTGGCAACGTCGTTGCTCATCATGGCCACCTTCCTCGACACATAGTCAAAGCTCGGGGCTCAACAATGGTGCTTGTCCTGGCGATGCCTAGCACTCGGGGGGCCCTACATGGCACTGTATTCTTTGGGGTGTTGGTCCTTTTTCGTGGCTGAAAATAATATTTTCTTCGTATCGACGATCAATGTATATATGTAGGAAGAAGAAAAACTCAACGTTTTAGGTTACTTGATTGATGATTCATACAGTGTTGTCGAGAACATTGTGGCTGATTATTGAATAACTGTATGTAGCATGTTTCAAGCCCCAAGAAGCGATATACTCTACTTCACGCAAACAAACACACAGTGAGGTGGTAGAATCATGATCCGTTGTGGGTGAAAATGGGAGATGGAATCGATGCCAAGACATGCTCCATCGTGAGAGTAAACGTACTGTGAAAACCCCAAGAATTGATGGGATCACGCAGCCGCATGTGGATGCACGTACTACTACGTGCCCATCCATCGAGCTGTAAAAATCCCTCTGACCGGAAACAGTAAAAAAAAAATATGGTGCGACAGGCAGAGCTGGCAGCAGGTAAATTACCCGCGGAAATTAACAAGAGTTCTAGATCCCAATGCAGCGCAGTGGCCGCGAATATCACCTCGTTGGATCCAAGTGCTACTAGCTCGGGTGTTTCCGTTGATTTTGTACCGCCGGAGGTGCTTAAACCGTAGCAGCACATTTGGGGCCAAGTGATAGAAACTAAAAGATTCAGTAGCAGTCGGTGAAGTTGAATTACTAGGATCTGGTAATTACTACTAGTGCAGATGCAAGCCATGTGACACGAGAGCTGTCAGCGGCGGTAAAAAAGAGTTGGGGTAAAGTTGGCAAAGGTAAAAGGTATGCTGGTAATCACGTGCCTCGCCATGTCTTCGCATTAACTAGTGGCCTCATCCCGAGGTTAACGAGGGCGGCAGCCACATGCTGGAAGTAGATTCCACATCGTCACTGAATCGATAAGGGCATCTCCAATAACGGTATCATCATCCTTGGTAAAGTTGCCACATAAACAGTTTTAATGACATGCCAATAAAGAAGAGAGAGAATGAAATCGTATGATCTTTAAGCAACGGTTCATGCACAAGCTCCGAGGCAAGCATAGTCATTTCTTCAATATTTAGTGGACCCATTTGGTTGTTTTACATCCGGTTAACATACGCTCCATTGAAGAGCCTGTATGATATGACATCATGAACACTTATACCAACGATTGAACATACAGACTGTTGAAGATGCTCTAAGAAGTAGGCCTCCTGGCTGCTATGCACATGGAAGATTCACACAGGCAAGTGTTGCTTTGCTTGAGAAATTTTGTGCCTTGTGGTCTATGGTTCTGATTCAGTCCACAAGGCTGAAACTCGGTTTCATTTTGCTTTGCAAGATTTTACATCACCGTCTTTCTGAGGAACAGATGGTGATGGTGTTTTTCTTCATGTATGGCGTCGAAATATTTGTTTGGCCGCAATTACAGTCGGGCTTCGTGTTATCCAGACAACTTTTTTGTTGTCATGCTATCTACTCCATCCGTTTCTAAATATAAGTCTTTTTACAGATTTCAATACAAACAACATAGGGATGTATATAGCGAAAATGCCGTTTGGAGCTCGGCCTCCATGGAAGCCGATTTTTGAAAAAACAAAATTCATATTTTTTTACATTTCAAATAAATATGAAAGAAATACAGATATATACATGGAGGCATAACACACGTGTATGTAAAATTTCAGGACGAAATACGTTGAAACGAGGGCTGAGTAAAAAAGACAAATCTGTGGCTTTTTAACACATGATACTATTCATCCCAAAAGTCCATGAATTTGTTCTTTTTGCATAGATCGCATCTCAAGGTTTTTTTGTTTTTGCACACATATACATTTCATCCTTGTATACTTGCATATTTTTTCTCAGATTTTTTTGAAACCAAGAAGTTTGAATTTTGAATTTTTCAAAAATAAAGGGCTGCATGTGGAGGCCGAGCTCCAAAAGGCCCTACTTTGTATAGACATATTTTAAAGTGTAGGTTCATTTGCTCTATATGTTGTCTCTTATTGAAATCTCTAAAATGACTTATATTTAAGAACGGAGGGAGTATATTGGAGAGGATGATCGCGAAAATCAGTTCATGATCTGCAAAGCCTACGCAATTCAGAACTACCACTACAAAGACATACGCGATCACTGTCTTACTTATGCAACCAGTAAGTTGGAGATCCTCGTATATTAACAACTAAAATTTTGGGAACTACTAGGACGCTAGTAGTAGTAGCAGTAGTATAAAGCAAATACCCATCCTTCTCTTCTGACAGTAGAAGCAAAACATCCATCTTCAGAAGAGTGCCCCCCTGGTAAGCTCACCATGTCCCCTGTTACTTGTTGGAACGGCGGCGTGTCCTGCAGAAAAGCAGCAGTGAACAAGACCTCTCAAGGTGCCAGAAGCAAAACTTAGGCCACCAACATTCTCAACCATCCATGTGGTTCGACAATAGTAATTAACAGGCACTTCGCTACATACCATCCTTGCGAGATCCCATAGTGTCCACGCTACCTAGGAGCCGTCCATTTCCACGACCACGGGAGCAAACTGCATTCGGAGGAGAAGAAGAAATCTCAATCAAATGTAGCAGACAAGTGGTATCTTATTGTCCTCTCTTTTTCTCTTTTCTTTTTTAGATAGCAGACAGGTATAGTTGCTGGCTTGTTCATGACCCGACTTACCTCGTCATCCTCATCGATAAGGTTCGCCGCGTTGTTCTCGAGATCCCATCCAAACGTGGTCTCCAGGAGCGTCTTAAGTTTCCTAGCCTGGATATGAAAGAGAAGATGTTACAAATATCCACGTTCTTAGAATTTCTCCACAAAGTGCACAGCAGTAATATATGACATATATCCTGAACACTTTTTCAGCAGCAACAGTGAAGCTACTCCATTGATGCGTATTTCCTTTGCTCTGTACTCCATATATGAGTTGTGTTCAACGATATTGCCATTGATACCCAACTTGCTAATCCAACATTTCATTATATATGGATTATGGTTCATGGATGATAATCCAATGCCTTAAATAATCAAATTGCAGTTCATGGCTAGTCAGACAGCAGAAAACAGGAAGGGCACGTCCTCGCTTATGCTGCCAGGGTACACGTAAACAGCTAAAAGATCAGAGAGAGAGAGGTGAGATTCGAAAATGCTAACCCATGACAGAAGATCTCCATCCACGACTTGAGCTTCAAATATTACCGTCAAGAAATCCTGACAACAGCAGTTGAGAGAAACAATTATTTTGCATAGAAAGAAAATTCAAATACAAGATATCAAACATATTTCGCAAGTATATGCAAGTAGCTCTGATCTTCCAGTCACAATTTCAGAAACTATGGGGAAACAAAATTAACATTGCTGTCTTGGCTATTTATGTGTATGATACGTCTCGGTATATGAACCGTTTTAAGCACTGAACAGGTACAATCAGAAACTAGAGCAAAAGTATAAAGCATCCATTTGTTTAGTGCGTCATATTAAGACCTTGTGCCACAAAAAAACATCAGCATAAAAAAGTGTTCGCCCAGCCACATTTATCTGAGCAAAGTTAAACTTACTTTTTACCTTCCAGAGTTCCAGCAGTTCAACAGTTCTTGTAGTTTACACAATTACATATGTCGGGGCCGAAAGGTGTTGCCTTATGAATACAATAAGAATGAAAATACTGGACAGGAACTTTACTGAGCAATTACTCTCTTCACAACAGTATAAATAGTGGACAAGAAAACAAAGTCATGGAACTGATAACTGATGCATCAGGGGAACTAATCTTACGGTGAAGTGACATTGAATATCTGTCTTCAGAGGTGTGCACAACTACATATCGTTACTAAGAGCACTGTCCATGAAGATTATAACCAATTACCTTGGAAAGCCGGTAAAGAAATATGTCTCTCGAAAACCATGCTTCATCCAGAAACAAAGAGTTTCCCTTGTCCTCACTACTTCTGGAATCATGTGTGTGTTGAAAGCCAAGCTTGAATTGATAGCAAATAACCCTTATAAACTGCATACAATAAAACGAGACACACAAAACTACTTTTAGTCCTTAAGGTTCAACTGCATTGCCTGATGAATTCAACGAAAAAATGCCTCGGGTACAAAAGTGAACAACAATAATACCTTTACAAACATTTGTGTCCTTGTATGAAGTGGCTGCCAGGGAGAAAGAGGCAAAGAATTAATTAAGAACATAATCGCTTTGCATCAGAAAAGAGAGAATATAATGGCATATACATTTTCAAGGCATAGTGCAATACATTCCCCCACATCAATATAACTACATAGTGCAGATGTGCAATACATTTTCAAGAGGATCACATCTCGATCTCTTTTTTTCATTTCCCCACACTTCCCATATCAAGTACACTCTACTTTATACTATTAACAATGGGCTGTTAAAACTTAGAACACAGCATATTCAAGGAATTTGACCGAATCACATATAGAAGCAGCTTAATCAATATACGCCCTGAGATGGAGTTCAAACTATGATTTGCTTGCGTAACATATCTCGCTTCAAAGTGGAAAGAAGAAAAAAGGCATGGTTGCAAGCAAAGCACTGATAGTAAAATGTCAAACCAAGGCAGGGACCAAAAGAGCATTTGGGCTAGGCCCAACAAAAAAATGATGTCACTGTATTTAGCAGTTCAACTGTGAAGATATTTAGGTAAGATTGCTTCTTGACCAGATACCGCCAGAATTTCACAAACTGTTATGGGGCTGTATACCAGAACCGGGTCAGTTTCAATTTCTCACCCTGAACTTAGTTTAATCTCTCAGATTTGCAATTTGTTCATCGGCTTCCAACCTTCTTTAGGATCAAAAGGAATAAATAATATTGAGCCAAAAGGGGTCATTGGAGAGCTGAAACGGGTCAGGTTTCTGAAAAGCGGGCCAGGGTCATTTCGGTAACCAGCTACTTCCATATGATTTTCCAAACCCTGAATAGTAATACTACAGAGGAGATGGATGGATACATTTTAACCATCAATATTGAAGGAGCAAGAGTAATGATTCTGTATGAGATAGAAAATATTAGTACTTACAGCTTCACTGCAGCTCAAAAGAAGACTGACCAATGCTTTCCACTGCATAAACGCCTCCAGTGACTGTCCCATCTTCACAACTCAAATACAGAGTACATTAGAGGATAGAGCCATATAATAAATAAGACGTATTAAAAACAATTGTTTAGTTTTTCCTGAAGTACCATAAATGCTATGAAAGAGAACTGCAGCTCCCCCAAGAGTAAATCTTCTTGGCCTTGATAACTTTTCGCCAGAACAGTCTCCAGCAAGCTTGTCTGAGATGAGAAGTAGAACAGACTTGTCAACAAACATAGGTATAGCTTGTCAACTCAGTGTTTTCTACTCATGGGAATGTCTAAACATGGGAACCGATAAGAAGAACTAATTTGAGAAAATCACCATTAGCAGCAAGTTTTGATGCCTATTTGCAGATTATAGTATAATTGATGGCATTGTAATTGAATGGACAAAAGGCAGCAAACTAATGTTTTCCCATGGCTGTTCGTTACTTTGCTAACTACAATCGTGGCTTGTACTATTCAAATTCAGGTCATTGTGTCCACATGTAGCGCCAAATATTTCAGTGTTCAAGTTGTAATAAAGATGTGTTCACATCAGACAAAGCTATTGCTGCAGGAAATTGATTGTGGGAAAAGGAAGATGTAAGAAACCAGGTACACGTTTATAAGATTAGCTGTCCCAAAAGTATGGTACCAAATAATATAATAAGAACATTACTCTGTCCAAATTCAGCAAAGTCAGCTCATCTGCAGGAATGTTCCCGTGTTTAACCGAAGCAGGGATAGTTGTGTAGTAGCATCCTCTCCGCTCAGGCTGTGCGGGGGCTTTCTTTGCAAATTTGTCTTCTCTAAGTTGTTCCATCAATCGTCTCTCCATCTCTGTTTGGGGAGCTCTATCCATCCATGATGCCTCCAATGCAATTGTGATTTCTCCACCGATTGGCTCTGTACGAATCAACACACACAATCACTAGTTCCTTAGTCGATTCTATCAAAAATGTCATAACTAAGGGCTACCCCATAAGGCCATAACTACTAAGGGTACGAGAGAAAATAGAGCTTACCAAGGCGCTCGATAACACTTTGTGACAAGTAGCTTGAAAGTTGTTTCCAATCACCAAAAGAATCCAAATTGTATGGTCCAAGCTGATCATCAAACTCGAAACGTTTTACTGCTTCAGAGTATCTGATTTCCTACCAGAAAACAAACTTTAGTATCATTGCCCAAGATAAATCAAGCAAATGCATCCCTAGTTTGAGTTGTGTTATATAATGCCAGTCAATAACAGCAAGGTCAGTTATGTCGAATATGCTGCAATTTTGACATACCGGACAGATACCATTTATGTATTTCATATTTCATATACTGATTATACAACAGCTGCAAGGAAGACAAGTTGAACATAACTTAGTTGCTTCTTGTGTAGTCTGTCATGTTAAATTATCATCTGGTGCAGATCCAGTTGATTAGGCATTTTAGTTTAGTACTAATCCGATTGGGGCAATGCAACCTCTGCTTTTATCATTAACTAAATTAGTGATTTGTAAGGTTCCGTGCCTATTTGCTTCAAAATTTGCATGTCATACTCAATAGTGATACCTGGAATTTACCAGTTACAGGGCATGGTGCAAATACTAGATTTACAACTGAGGGAGCTGAAGCTGCCATACTAATATTTTGCAAAACATAACATGCCTATCCAGTGACGGAGCTGGCAGGGGGCG
>CBMN010035537.1:5629-17528 GCA_000582825.1 Hordeum pubiflorum | reverse complement strand
AGATGCGGTGCACCTCAGAGCGCGGGCCGAGGCGGGCCACGGCAGGCACGCGAGCGGCCACCGGCGCGGCAGAGGGGCCCTGCGGCGCGGGGATCGCGCTCCGGGGCGTCGGCGGCGTGCGGGCCACCTCGCTGTAGGAGCGCGCGGAGGACTCGCCCTCCGAGTCGGACCAGCGCCCGCCACCAGAGGAGACGCGGCCACCGGAGCAGGAGCGGTCTTCAGGGGCGGCCATGTTCCAAGGTGGAAATAGATGGTTGCATGTAACTGCCAAGTTTCAGTGCATTTATATGTGTATACTTACTTCCGGCTTTATGCTGTATGCATTTTTTTTGTGTACAAATCATGTCTCATTTTGTTGAATGTAATTTTCAGTTAATTCCTCACCTACCTTATGTGTGTGGAAGAATTCTTCTAAGTTCTACTGATCTGTATGCACAATTGTCTAATATTAATCATTTCTAGATCATTGAATATGCTCGCGGAGGTTGATCTTGCAGAAGAAGGTGTTTTGCAACTGCTATTGGCATCTGTTTATCGGCTATTATGTAGCACAAGAAGTGATCATGAGGCTGCAGTGTCATCCAAGTATATTTCTTCCCTTTTTTTTAAGATTAGTATATTTCTTCTCCGATGGATTATTTATCATAAATTATAAGCTATATTCGTAAATTCGATTCTTCTGTAAAAATAATATTTCTTGGAAACATGCTTTTATCTATCTATTTATGTTGTAATATACATACAAAAACTCAGTTAGATATTGACGGGTAGGTACCCAAGAAAATAAGGATTCATTGCCCTGTGTCCTAGTAATGCTATAAATATATGCTTCTCTAATTTAGAGTTTTAGACAAACACGAAACCTTAAGCTTCATTGCACCAATTTGTATAGGATTGAGTTCATTTTAAATCCTACGAGTAGAATGATTCATTTCAATTTTTCATTATCTTCACCTGCTTCCGCAAGGGAATGACATGGGTTGCATATTAGTAGGTAAATTCATGGGCAGAGTATTAGCAGAACTTTCAGATATTCATCATTTTTTTAACTGAATAAATTAGTTGCACCGAAATAAAAATGTTTCTCCTTGATTTTTTTTGTAGCAAACTTTAAAGTAACTAAAATATGATATTGTATTGTGTGCTAAACATGTCTCATCAAGGAATGTTTACACGTGGATTATCATGGAAGGCATGAAATGCTTCAGATATACACTGTTAAATTCAATATAGTCTTATTGTATGGTCAAGAATAACGCGTGTACAGAAAATGGGGTGGAAGTTGGAATGGTAATACACTTGAGTTTTTGTTTAGTAATTTAGATGTAACATAAACATGTTTTGATTTTTTCTGTCATCCTGCAAAGCTTATACTGGAAAAATAATTTGATGATCTAGTGCAAATGGATTGAAATCTATGTTGTGGCATGCAACTGAATATAATGTGATGTTGACATGTTTCATATCGCAGTGGAATATATTAGAACATGCCCACAAGGAGGTGTGGCTTATATTCTTTGTACTAGTTATACTTTTTGAATTGACCATGACCAAGCTTGCAATATGTCACATACTTGTAGCTTTTAGCTTCATGTAATTTGTAAGCTTACAGTGTGAAAACAGGTTAATGGTTTTAGCAGTCCGCTTTGCAACGAGAACAATCAAGGCTTATGGGCTACTTAAGCAAAAGAAAGGTTACATCTCTTCTCCCGTACACCCACATGCGTCCACAGATGCGCCCACACACTTTGTTATCTGTGAGTTTTATTCCTTTCCATTGATCTTTTCCCCAGACACGCCAGGCAATTCAGTGAAGCTTCATGAAATGGCTTTCCTTTTGGGAGTAATTAGAAGTATCCAGGGCCGAATCACCGCAAAGAACCAGAATTCGATCCGGATGGTAAATAATTATAGCTGTTTTTCTTAAAATCAATTTATCTTCAAATGGAAGGACACTTGGCGCAGTGGTGAAGTACTCCCCACTTGTGCCAAGAGGCCCTGGGTTCGACGTGGCCTCTCTGCATCGCACTGTGCAGGGGTAAGGCTTGCCTCGTATAATCCTTCCCCAGATCCCACCTGGTGTGGGAGCTTCTATCACTGGGTCTGTTATTAGATTTATCTTCATTTTTTTTGCAGAAACAGTAGGGGAGACCCTACTGATATATACTAATTGACCGTTCTTATTTGTATGTTATTCTTTGTAGCAAGGAGATGATAAAAACTCACTGAAAATAGGCAAAGAAGTACTACAAAGTGATTCTCCATCCCCAGTTGTTGTAGTGGATGGTGTTTCATCAGGATTGTCAGGTGGTTTAGATGCTCATGACAGGCAAGGATCAACATCTACTGCATTTGAGTTTGTTCCTGGTAGTAACAGGCTGTTAGCATTAACGCCAGTTGAATCCTCCCTTACTACTTCTCATGACAATGACACTGATCAAAGAACCACTCAAGTTGGAAGACCGGTTACTCAAGGAAATATCAAGGATATGATGAACCGTTGGGAAATGAATAAATTTGACTTGAAAACAGTAGTCGGAGAAGCACTACAATCTGGTCGACTACCGCTGGCAGTTCTTCAGCTGCAACTGTTTCGCCAGAGGGAATCATGTTCTAGTGATGATTTTGATGACGCTTTCTCCGAAGTTCATGAAATAGGAAGATCCATTGTTTATGATCTGTTAATGAAGGTAATTTATTACCCTTAGCTTAAAAATGTGTCTCCCCATCGTTTCTTGGTGTCTAACACATAATTTTACAGGGTGAAAGTGGACTGGCTGTGGCGACACTAGAAAGACTAGGAGATGACATAGAGTTGGACCTTAGACAACTTATGCAAGGTACTGTCAGAAGGTCACTTAGGCTACAAATAGCCGAGGAGATGAAACAGCGTGGGTACATGCGATCAAATGAGTGGAAGATGTTGGAGACCTTGGCTCTGATTGAGGTTTGCTTCTGTATCCTGTTTTAGCTAATTGACAAAATTCTGTTCTTACAATATATATTGTTTCTTTAATATATTTTCAACACAGAGAAAGAAAATAAATGTCTGCGCTCTGTTTGTTTCCATACTGATCAACCTTTTTTCTTCTGTGGAAAAGCATTTTTACCCAAGCAGCAGCTTCTGGGACACATATCTTGGCAGGGAGAACGTTATTCATGATGCTGAAAATATTGTTACACTTCCAGGGGAAGATAAACCAGTGCTTGCTCTCCATATTTGTAACCGCCCTGCTATTGAATGTGGTGATGTTGATGGAGCTGTGCTTGGTTCTTGGGTGAATGTTAATGATTATACTGATTTGAAGGAGTTCTCTCAAAGCAACCTTTCCGATGGATATTGGGCGTGTGCTGCTGTGTGGTCTGACGCTTGGGATCAAAGAACTGTGGACCGCGTAAGTCATGACTTGTCCTTTCACTTGTTAACTGGGGGATTACACCTTCCTTCCGATAATAGCCATGTGCTGTACCTCATCATCTAGAAAAGTGCAAAGGATTTTCTTGTTCTGTTAGCTCTTACTAGTTACTATTAATTATAAAATCAAGTGTTTTTACATTTTTTCTCTGTAAAATCAAGTGAGCATGGAAGATTTTGTCACACTACGGATTGTGCCTATTTTTTTTTCCTTGCATTGTTCTTTTGTTTGCATTGAAAATGTGTATGACGCACCATTTAATTAGTCATGGCAATGTTTTTGCCCAGTTGAATAGTAGATTACAGCACACTAAACTCTAAATTATGGTCTGCATTACTTATTTTCTTAACAATATGGACTTAAGATTCTTATTGTATGTTCTTTAGATAATACTGGACCAGCCTTGTCATATTTCTGCTCAATCGGACCTCCCATGGGAATCTCAGTTTGAATATTTTGTTGCTCATGATGATGTGGGGGAAGTCTGCAAACTCTTGGACATGATTCCTGACAGTGTACTTCTGGAAGGGATACTTAGCATTAATGTGGACAATTCACGAGCTGGTTACAACATTGTGTCTGATGTCAGTGTCCCTGATTATAAAATGTATATATGTGACTCGGAGGAGCTAGAGCCTGTTTGTATGGAAGTACCACATGTCAAAGTATTCAGATCCTTGTGTAATCATGAATCAACATCATGGATGAGAATGCTAATGCAGGAACAACTGGCAAAGAAACACATCTTTATGAAAGAGTACTGGCAAAGTACTACTGAAATTATACCTGTACTTGCTCGAGCTGGCATACTTACTAATACAGCCAAGATAGGCCCTGCTTCAGAGATGCCAGATGATGAACGTGACCAGGCTTGTGAAAGAGCATTGCATAAACTAGTCATCCGTTTTTGTGTGCAGTATGACTCTCCATACCTACTCGATCTCTATCTGGACAACTGCAATTTGTTTCTCGGGGAGGGCTCTATTCCTTTGCTCAAAGAAGCCGCAGTAAGTCATACTGCATCCCTGTACTTTATGATATTTGGAATTCTTTGTGCTCAGCTCTGATTCAAACCTACCAAACTTGCTAATTTTGTGACCCCCTAGCAGTGGAACCAGCTGGTTGTTGCAAATAAACTTATTTCTTTTTAGGATACGCACTTGGTAATTTGGCTGTTACATGATTAGTGTTTATGTGGAGTCGAGTTTTTATGATAAGTATGACGGCTTCGTTCCTGTTCATTTTCCCATGATTCCTGCATGCAAGTAATTGGTTTTACATTATTCTTTGGAAAATATCTGAAGTTCAAGTTACGAAACATTCCATTTCAGTGAGAATCTGCATATGCATGCTTGTCACCTGTTCTTTTCTGGTTTCCTGGCAAGTGACCAGTTGCCCCTTCTCTCTGCAAACTCGCTCTGTCTAATAGAGGACCAATTAATTTTCCTTATTGTGTAACAGTACAACAGTTGCTACCCTGCATATTAACACTTCCATACCCGGTATTTTGTAGACCAGCTAGTGCGGTGGTATACAAACTATTATTGACCGACCGGCTTTGTCTATTTGCTGATACTATGAACATGATATAATTTGTGGTCACTAGTCCAGTAGTGTTAGACATAGTACTTGTAATACTGCCTTATGCTATAGATATAAGATTAAGCTGCTCGACCTTTTCCCTGTTTAACAAAATATTAATCTGACTTGGTTCTTATGTCATGAAATTTCTTAGGGTGATTGCAAGTGGGCACAATGGTTACTCTTCTCCAGAGTCAAAGGTTATGAGTACGAGGCATCCTTTTCTAACGCCCGTTGGAATCTGTCACAGAAAATGGTTAATCACGGCAGTCTAACTGCAATTGAGATAGATGAGATATTATATACTGTTGATGATATGGCTGAACGGATTGGGGAAATGTCTGCACTAGCTACCTTAATGTATGCTTCACCACCAATTCAAAAGTCCATATGCACTGGTAGTGTGAACAGAAATCGTGGATTGTCTTCTCAGTGCACATTAGAGAACCTAGGTCATTGTCTCCAGCAATTTCCAACCCTATGGAAGACCCTTCGTTCCACCTCTTTTGGGCAAGATGGGTATGGCTGTCTAAATTATTCTCCAACTAATGGTAATAAAAAATACACCTCTTTTGAAGCCAACTACTCACTATGTCCTTTCTTAATAAAACAGAATAAATTCATTTCCTTTTTCAGTTTCTGGAAAATCCGCAATGTCAGAGTACTTGTGCTGGCGCTATAGCATTTTTTCCTCTGCTGGAGGAGACACTTCATTGTTGCAAATGCTCCCGTGTTGGTTTCCAAAGTCTATTAGAAGGTTAATCCAACTATTTGAACAGGTTTACTTCTGCCTTTTGGCTAGCATCTTGCAGCTAACATTTCTGAATTAGCATTGGTATCATTAAGCATTTAGTTCTACCCCATATGACATTAGTTGAATTTATGTTCTTATGACGTAAGTACATGCGAAATGTTCCTTTCCTTCTGGAAACAAATCTTTTCGGATGTTCCAAAGCACTTCTGGTGGATCAGTTGTGTTTTTTTCTCAGTATCTTAGTTTTTCTCTATGGAAGGATTTAAAACAGTAATCACTCTTTCAAGAATGTTACCAATACAGCACTGTTTTTGTGTTCCAGTTTACGCCTAATTGCCCAAGGGCAGTGGATCAAAGTCAACAACATAAGCTGTTTGGCAAATGTGTCTTAGCCCCCTTTCAGTCTCTTATATAACATCGTCTCTTTTTAAAAAGATCTCTTCTATACCAGTGTACTGTTATCATGTATTAGAAATGTTAGTTTAATAGAGTGTGTGATTATTGGTTACCATGAAGGAAAGCACTATAAGATTTGAGACATGCAAGGCTTAACTTAAAAGCAGTAAGGGTCTTTGAGATGCCAAACTTACTTCCCTCGTATATATGTTTTGTGTACATGTAAATCTTGATCTTCCAGCAGCATTGACCGCAGGATAATTCTATTTCTTTTAATTGACCACAATCTGTGATCAGGGCCCTTTTGGAATGCAACTGCTATCGAGTGCACCATCATCTGAAGAGTTATTTACTCATGGTGTCACTGATTACATATACAATACGACTGGATATAGTGAAACCAATGCGTTGTCCTTAGAAGCATCCATTCAAAAAAGTGTTGAAGAAGAACTATATTCTTCCCTTGAGGTACACTCTATCTTGTAGTAATGTACTTAGTACATTATTGAGAACAGATTCTTTGTTTTCTTTCTTGCATCACTTTTGCGCCATGTTACTTCTGTATTTAGAACAACAGAATTTTGTTTTGTTATGTTAAATGTATGCTAGTGCTCATACTTGGACACTGGTCAAGAATAGGAGATGTACATACTTGATCCTGGCAAGGGCTAATGCTGAGGATGCTTATCCATATAGCATATGCCCACCACTAGCATATACTCCCTCTGTTCCATAATACTTGTAGTTGTTTTAGTTCAAATTTTGAAGTGAAGGAACGAGAAGTATTATGGAACGGAGGGAGTACCATTTCTTAAATCCACACTGCATGCAATATTCTGAACTTGGGGTTATCGCCCCCAGTCTTGGTTGTGTTCTCTCACCGTATTATAGCGTCTATTTCCAAAGCAGTAATTTCGTTATTGGTTAACTCCTCCCTTCAGGAGAAAGACTTGAGGGTGGAGCATCATTTGCACCGTGGTCGAGCACTAGCAGCTTTCAGGCATCTTCTTGGTAAAAGAGCTTCACAATTAAAATCAGCCAATGCGCGCCAGGTGATCTCCACACAGTCTGATGTTCAAGCAGATGTACAACTGATCCTAGCCCCTTTAAGTCAAACTGAACGATCAGTTCTTCTATCGGTATGTTCATGTTTCTGACTTGTTTTTTCTCTCTCGAACAACTAACTATACCAGTATCCATCAAAACTTTACACTCTGATTGAAAAACTTACCCTACGAATAGACTAGTTTTATCAACATCATTCAGTTTTTTATTAATCTGATCACGAATGAATAAAATCGGAGAGTTTAGACTTCTAGTGAAGGTAGAGATGGGCATATAATCACGAGCTACTTTATACAGATAGTATCCAATGGTCACTTGGAGGTGGCGATATTCCAAATCTTTTCCTGGATATGATATGCCAAAGTTTATTTTTGTGCCAGTTTTATCTTTTGGTACCATTTACAAGAATGCTGAATGCCTAAATGGCAGAACATATAATCAACATAAGCTTCGGGAAGAAGTTCCATATACTATTTATTAATTTGGAATTATTTTTTTCAGTTTCTATTTTAAATTCTAATGCTTTAGTTTCTTGGTTGTGCTGCAATATGTTATCACTTCTCCAGGTGGCTCCACTAGCTATCACAAACTTCGAGGACTCCACACTGGTTGCTTCCTGCACATTCCTGTTGGAACTATGTGGCATGTGTGCTAACATGCTCCGTCTAGATATTGCCGTTCTTCAGCGCATCTCTTCTTACTATAACTCGGCTCAGCAAAATAAACAAAGTGAACTATCTTCACCAAGGAGCTCTGGGTTACATGTGCTCTCCCATGGAGCTGATATTGCTCCTGCTCTTGCTCGAGCATTAGCTGAAGATTATGTCCAGTCTGATCATCTTCAGGTTTTGGAGCAGAAGCAAACCTCTAGAGGTCCCAAAAGGGAACAACCATCACAGCCTCTTATTGCTATACTGGAGCACCTGGAACGAGCAAGTTTGCCATTATTAGACGAAGGTAGAACCTGCGGATTTTGGCTTTTGAATGGCATCGGTGATGCATCTCTTTACCGGTCGCAGCAAAATGAAGCCAGCCAACATTGGAATTTGGTTACAGAATTTTGTCAGGCGCACCATCTCCCATTAAGTACAAAATATCTGGCTTTACTGGCCAATGACAATGATTGGGTACTGACACATTTTTTATTTGTCTTGTGGGTATATTATTTATCTAGGTCCTCCCACTAATGATCATGCTTTTGGCAGGTTGGTTTTCTAACAGAAGCCCAGAGAGCTGGTTTTCCAATTGAAGTTGTTATCGGAGTGGTATTTTTCTTATCAATAGTAGGCGTTTTGTTGATAATTAATTAATTATGGTTGACAAAACACTATTCTCATCTCTTCTCCCTGGTATTGCGTTCAGGCTTCCAAAGAGATAAAGGACTCAAGATTGAGGACTCATATACTAACAGTTTTGAGAAACACGTTATCAAATAGAAGGAAATCGTCTAGCAATATACCCTCGGGAAGTAGGGACCCATCTTTCTTGTCTGTTGATGGCGACAACCCCATGGAACTTTTCTGCATACTTGCTGTTTGTGAAAAGCAAAAGAACCCTGGGGAGGCACTTCTGAATAAAGCGAAACAAATGCAGTGGTCTTTATTGGCGTTGATTGCTTCATGCTTTCCAGATGTTACTCTTCTCTCATGCTTAAGCTTTTGGCTTGAGATTACAGCTGCAAGGTAATACGTTGAACATTGTAGGGGTTTGATGCGTATGGCATTTTGCAAGATTCATTGTTCTTGTTGTGTAATTTTGTTCTGTTGGCATCTATTTCTTGTCTTCAGGGAGTTGTCATTAATCAAGGTGGACGGTATTTCCTCTAAAGTAGCTAAGAATGTTGGATCTGCTGTTGAGGCCACAAATAAATTGTCAAGCGTGAGTAGGAATGTTGAATATCGTTACAACAGGAAGAATCCAAAGCGAAGACGGTTCTTGGAGGCCTCTCCAGATAGCTTCAAATCAGGTTTTTCGCTGGACATCGCAAGTGGGTCAAATGGCACTGCAACTTCCAATCCTTCCGATATTGATGCTCAGCAGGAAAGAAGAAAGCCCACCTCCGAAGAGACTGAAATTCCAGTTGATATTGATGAAAGGCTTGCATCTTTATCAAGTATAGTAGCAGTGCTGTGTGAACAACAGCTGTTCCTACCATTACTTCGATCCTTTGACTTGTTTCTGCCATCCTGCTCCCTTCTCCCCTTCATTCGTTCTCTTCAGGTTAGTAAAAACAGGCCATTTATATATTTAAGTAGTTGTATTTGTATACCAATTAACATGAGCATTTTGTTTGTGTTACCTTGAAGGCATTTTGTCAAATGCGTTTGTCCGAGGCTTCTGCACATTTGACATCATTTTCAGCAAGGATAAAAGATGAAGCCTCTCAATCAAACTCGTTCAAAGAAGCATCATCTATAACAGGATGGGTAGTTGCTACAGCTGTAAAAGCCGCAGATGCAGTACTCTCAACCTGTCCATCACTTTATGAGAAGAGGTGTTTGCTACAGCTCCTTGCAGCTGTTGATTTTGCAGATGGCGGCTCTTCGTCAGCTTACTTTGGCCGCAGTTATTGGAAAATCAATCTGGCTGAACCGACTTTATGTAAAGATGGTGATATCTACAAGTGGAACGATTCCATGGATGATGCTTCTCTCCTGGCAGCGTTAGAGAAGGATGGACGATGGGAGGACGCTCGCACTTGGGCTAGGCAACTGGAGTCGAGTGACATAGCTTGGGAATCTACTTTTGATCATGTGACGGAATCACAGGTTTTAACTTTGTATCCTTAAGTTTCTCTATGGCTCATAATTTAATTTCTAATCACTAATTTCTTATGATTTATGCTGA
This sequence comes from Hordeum pubiflorum, assembly GCA_000582825.1. Lineage (NCBI taxonomy): Eukaryota > Viridiplantae > Streptophyta > Magnoliopsida > Poales > Poaceae > Hordeum > Hordeum pubiflorum. Next base: position 7,469 of record CBMN010035537.1, on the reverse strand, counting down.
TATCCATCTGTCCATTGTCTCAGGCAGAAGCTATGGTTGCCGAATGGAAGGAGTTTCTCTGGGATATTCCACAAGAACGTGCAGCTTTGTGGGGCCACTGTCAGTCGCTTTTCATGAGATATTCTTTGCCACCTTTACAGGTACCGTATTTGATGACTGAATTAGTGAAATGCATGTGATCTCTTATGTGTCTCATCTCTTATCCCTATAAATTCTGTGTGATGGTAATACCCAGTCAATTATGTGTGCAGGCTGGATTATTTTTCCTTAAGCATGCTGAAGCATTAGGGAAAGAGATACCAGCACGAGAGCTTCATGAAATACTTCTGCTCTCTTTACAATGGCTTACTGGAACTATTACTAAATCCTCTCCGTAAGATCCCTTGTAATCTATATTGACGTATGCTCATTCGTATCTTCTTCTTACCGATATATACATTTTTTGCAGGGTATATCCTCTTCATCTTCTCCGGGAAATTGAGACTAGGGTTTGGCTCCTGGCAGTTGAGTCAGAGACTCACTCTAAGGCTGATGGCGAATCTTCTGTTGTTTCTCAGAGTCTAGCTATTGGAAACAGTACCAGTATTATAGAACAGACTGCTGATGTCATCACAAAAATAGACAGTAGTATGAGTTTGCCAAGCATGAAAGCTGCAGAAAGAAATGGTATGAGGGACAATAACATATCACATCATCAACATTTGCAACTCTTTGAATATAATAGTGAAGCAACAACAACAACAAATAATGCAAGAGCAAAGCGAAGGGGCAAAACAAATCTACCACTTAGACGAGGTGTCACTGATAATGTTGAAAGTAGCACCAATGATTCTAATGATAATTCTAAAGTTTTCTTTCGTTCTAAGATTGGCGAACAAGCAAGAAATTTACTATCTGAAGAGGAATTTGCAAAGATGGAAGCGTCTCTGTCTGGTTGGGAGCAACATGTCAGGCCTGCAGATATGGAGAAGGCTGTGCTCTCCTTATTAGAATTTGGGCAAATAACTGCAGCTAAGCAACTCCAACAAAAGTTATCTCCATCATATGTTCCTGAAGAACTTGTCCTTGTTGATGTTGCGTTAAGAGTTGCAAATAACGGCGGTGATGGAGAGATCAGTTTATTATCCTTTGACACAGAAGCCCTTTCAATACTTCAATCTCTCCAAATTGCAAGTGGCAGCAATATGATTGATCCATCACAGGTTTGGTTATACTGTTGTGTTCATTTTGCCAGGAGTTTCTGTAACAACAATGAGCAGCATATGTCAACAATTATTATTTACATTAGTTAAACATAAATAGTGAAATTACAGTTTAATATGTCTGCTTGCAATTTTTCCTCTTCTGGAAAAAGGCACAAAGAAGAGCAATATCGTCAAACACGAAAATAGATGTAATGCATGTTTACATTTGCTCAGGTGTTCTATCCAGTGTACGGGTTCCGGGGCGGAGCTTCAGTCTATTTTTTGCATGTTGCATGATAATACTCCCTCCGTTCCTAAATATAAGACCTTCTAGAGATTCAACTATGAACCACATACGGATGTATATAGACATATTCTAGAATATAGATTCACTCATTTTACTCCGTATGTAGTCCATAGTGGAATCTCTAAGAAGTCTTATATTTAGGAACGGAGGGAGTATTAATATAGATAGATCGGGTACTCCTGACATGATACATGTACGTTACTTGTATTCTGAAAACACTGATCTGACTATGGACATGTAAAGACTAGGGTGGAGAGCTTCTATTTATTTTTGGCATGCTGCATAGTAATTTACATTGAATGAACTCCTGACATGATGCAAGTGTTTTACTCCCTCTGTCCCATAATAT
>CBMN010035536.1:0-10105 GCA_000582825.1 Hordeum pubiflorum | reverse complement strand
CTTCAACACCCCCTCTCACGTGTGATGCGGAAAGTCAACACATGGACAGACTCAGAGGTATGGCTCAANAGGCCTATACGTGGACACAAAGGGGGGACCAATAATTTTTAGATAAATTGCAAAAGCCAGGACTTGAACTCAAGACCTTAGCTCTGATACCATGTTAAGCTTTATGCACTAGCCAACGCAACCAAATATCTGAACTGATGGAAAGGGCTAGGCAATCCACATATACACTTCAACACACTGCAAGCACCATGTCCTCCTAGCCAGAGATATCCCAAGTTGTTCAATCAGCTCAAGCTTAACCCATGTCGACTAGTCGAACATGAGTCTTGACTAGTCACGACTAGTCAAGAGTCACTACCCTAGAACGACTCGTCGACTCGAAAACATTGCGATTGCCACTGCACGGCCTATCGCGTTCCATCGCGACAACCAGCTCTGCTCCGCTGACGCTGTCACCATCATCCCCCTTTCACTTCGGGTTGTCGTTGTTTCTTCGGTTGAAGTCGAGACGATTCTTCTGCCCAGAGGACTCGGCTTTAGGTTTGCCTTTGCCCTAAGCAGTCGGATCTAATGGGGGAGTGGTTTGTCCCCCGGAGGAATATCTATTTGCGGTCGGCCCATGGTCAACACCTCCGTGCGACCAAGTTTCTACCTCAGGGGCTCGTACCTAACTCGCAATTTGAGGCCTGGATAGCTTAAGGCTCAACGACATTCTCGGTGGAGTTTTGGAGTCGAGTCTAGTGATTGATGTATTTGCGGACCGACTCACCTTCCTTCTTGACGTAGTTCCACAGGTCCCGTGCAGGCCGGGTCTAACGGATGTGCCCTCAAAAATTTTGAGAAACGCATCACGTAGATCATCCGAGTCATGAATGTTGTCTTCGGGCAAGCTATTTAGTCATACCTTTGTTGATCCCTCCAACATCAAGCGAAGGTTGCAGATGGCGACACGCTCGTTGCCTCAGCCGATATTGCAGGCCACAACCTAGTCGGCCAGCCAAGTGTCGGGCTTGGCAGTACCATCATACTTGTTGATTCTGTTAGCGACCCGGAACCATTCTAGTAAAGGTTCAGTTTGTATGCACTAGCTGAAACACAGAGGACCAAGTGAACTTGACCTAGTGGGACGATCAGCCTCGCCACGATGCTTGGATCGCCCCTTGGATGCACGGATAGCCTCAATGTCGTCCCACGCGTCACGGGCTCCTAATATCCGCCTCGGAGAGGGGCTGAGTTAGCGTTGCTCGGTGCGGATTTGATTGATGTCGTCTCGCACGACGGGGCACCGTTTGGTGGATCAACTCGGACAAGACGACTCATGGTGATGGGGCGGTTACGAGCCCCCGAAGGTTAGCACCGGATTGACTTTGAAGCCAGTCAGCCTTGCGATGAAGTGGCTATATCTTGTTATTCCACCACAATCTTTAGCAGCATGGCGAGTTGGACGTGGTCCTCTGTCGTGGGTCAACTGGTGGGTCAAGCCAGCTTGTTGGCTAATGCCGCGGCAGTCAACAGGTTCATGGCCGGCGTACGATGTACTCAAACGCCCCTCAAAACTTGGCTCACCAGTGCGCTGTGTGCAACACAAGTTGTATGTGTAGTCAAGGCAGATTGTCGAGGAGAACGGCGTGTGTTCCGTGTTCTAGCCGCCTAAAGCTCAAGCTCTCATGCCACGAGATCCCGCTTCCCATAGGTTAGTCGCTTTTGCTACTTCAGGATGGCCACCGAGAGGCCCCGAATGCGACGGCCACCGGGGCGTTCCCCTCCACAGGCTTGTGCAGAAGTGTGTCATCCTCCGTTCATGTGGGCGCATCAGTAGCGGTCGCGCCATTGTTAGCCATGTACACGTATGCCACATAAGTAGAGCTGTACAAAGTTCCGTACCCGACGGACTCTGAATCCAGTGTGGGCAAAATAGAATCAAAGTTGATAGTCCCGACAAGCTGTGGAGTAGCATTGCCAACTTTTGGAGATAGAGATCCCAAGGGATGCCCTAGACCAATCTTCACTCGTCGATAGGGAGTGGAAAACTGCAAGCACGGGACTCCGGAGCGATCTACAGAAAACTGCATGCTACCGGTGTGTGGTACAGTGATCATGGGGAGTGCGGCAAAGACAGAATAACAGGCCGCATCGTTGGCGTCAAAATGCAGTGTGCCAGAATGCACAAACCGCCGGAGATGATCCTGCCTGGACCATAGCTCCAGCACATGAGTGCCCCACAGTGGGCGCCTACTTTAGCGGGGATTTCTTGGCAATATATATTCATCATTCTGGGATTTTGTAGAGGCAAGGCAAGCATGGAGGATCTAGGTACGGTATTTCACACAATGGAGGTTTTACCTAGGTTCGGCCTCTGTTCTAGGGCTAACACCCTGCTCCTGATTAGATGTTTTCTCTCTTTTATGATCCGAGTGATTATAGAGGATTTGTCTAGCCTATAGACTTGAGTGAACCTATCTATGTCTTGCACCCTTCTCACCTTTATATACTACGATGAGAAGGTGGAGTTACAAGGGTTGTTAAGAGACATAATGTAATAACGGCCGTAATGGTGGCAATTACTGATGGAATTACCACGGCGCCATAAGAATCGTCTTGATGGCGCCACGGTAACGTTCGTCTTGATTGACCATGTCTTGGTCAAGTCGAATGGACGTTGCGGTCTCTTAGCCGGATGGACTTCGTGACGTGAAGTTGGATAGACTTTATCGATGCCGGACCAACCAAGTGATTCTCCTGGTGAAGACTCGGCACATGCTTGTCATGGGCCTACCCGAGGGGATCCCGCCGTCAACCATAATCATATATCATGTGGTTTGTAGCTAACTAGGATGTGTCCCTTTCTTGTTCAAGAAATTTGGGGGAAGCCACTAGGCCGTCGACGAAGGTTTTCTTTCCTTTGATGCAGCTTACAACATGGTGAATATGGAAGAAGGCACCCAGCTGGCAAGTCCACTGCCTATGGGTCTAGCGGGAGGTAAAGGTCTCAATTTTGTTTCGCCGACTTAATTTCGTGTTTTGTTCCTGTCCTTAAGGGGCTGTTAGCATTCTTCTAGGCTTGTAGATATTGCTCATTTATGTCAATGCATCGAGACACAATGCTTTTTGTGGTTTTTCGAAGGAAAAAACCCATCAAGGAAGCAAATCTCTAGGGTATTTGGGGTGGAATTAAGCCAGTAGTCCAACATACTGTGAAAATGAATTTCCCCTTGATATTTTCAAACCCTTATTTTCTAATCTATTCAAGAAATTCCTTGAATTTGTTTACAATGAATCACTGAAACTGTCAACCAACATTCTCCTTTTAAGGAAGTAGGAACAAAAAGATGTTCAGTTCTTCGGACACAGAATATTCTGAGATTATTGGTACTCCACAAAACTAAAGACACAGATCAGTTACAAAGGTGAACATGTACGCATTTTTTTATGGGAATGAACCTGTACACATTAACACTACTTAAACCGTTGGTGTGATGTTTGTCTGACACGGAAGGTAAAGCTAAAGTCACACTTCACACAGATGAGAAACTAAAGAAGCCGGTTGTTCCTCTAAAGAATCAACCAATTCCAGCACCACTTAATCCAGAAAAATGACATCCTATGATTTCGGCTCCTCTAGCCGTTTGCGCATATAATCTAGACGATACACAAAATAAACCATGAAGGGAAGCTGACCTTTCTCCCTGTACTTCTGATAAAGATCCGTCAGCTGCGTGTAATTAGTCTCCGTGAACCCGCTGATAGGATGACAAAGAACAATATTCAGTACTCGACACGCCAACATGAATGAAGCAAAAAAATCCTACGAAACTGCCACGGAGACGAGACAAATACCAACCATTTGGAGGCGACGTTGACGATGAGGAGGACCTTCCCCTTGTACGTGTCCAGGCACACCTCCTTGCCGTTGCAATCCTGCTCCCAAAATTTCCTGCAAATAAATTGGAGAAGAAGGAAAAAAACGATGCAGGGTGGCGTGATTCCGCGAGGCGATGAATCACCTTAACGGTGAATTCCTGTACGGAGGTCTCCGGTACAGATTCGGCCGCCCCCATCTCACCCTCTCTTCGCCTCCCGGACGGCGGAAGTCCTCCCGAATCCTTTGTCGAATTTTATCGTGTTTTTTCTTTAGAAGAAGAAAGAAGAGAGAGAGGGGACTTCCGCGTGTCTTTGATGCGCCAACTTATTATAGCGGCGGTGTGCCGGGACAGGCTGGCCGGCTGTCTCCGTCGAAGTTTCCAACCGGTCCGGCAAGCGAATGTGAATTGCTCTTTTGTCACGTGGGCCCTCAATTGCATTTATGAGACGGCTAAAAAGGAGAAAAGAACTTTTTTTTTAAAACATCAGCACTTTATTAATCAAGCAACAAATTTACAAAGAGTCTTCCGGATGCAATCCGGAGTAGACATTAAGACCACTAGAGTTCATACAAGATTTAGCTAGGTCATGAGCTAAAACATTTGATTGCCGACGAATCTGCTTGAAAGTCACAGAAGCAAAGCTCGATGCACCACACTTGATATCAAACACCACCGAGCCTACGAGCGAGTGATCGTGAACTGAAAAGTTAACTCTCTGCATTAGAGAAAGACAGTCAGAGGCAAAGATTACCGAAGTATAGCCTTCTTTCCGGGCAAGATATACTGAGCGCCGAAGGGCCATGGCCTCGGCCAACTCCGGTGCAGGAGTACCAGCAACCGCATCACGACATGCCACAATGCACTGGCCACAACACCAGTACCAATCTTTCCCAAATCAGAAAAAATTACGGCATCGGACATGAAGAGAAGAGTTCCGAGCGGTGGCGGACAACATAAACTGCTTGAAGCATTGTTCTCACGTCTATATTCAGGAACTGGTTTGTATAAATGCCTCACAATCAAATCAACATAAGTTGGTATCTTGAAAGCCGTTCAGACAGGGTGCCTCCCAAATATGCGAGATTGCCACAGTCATCACTGTATTCATCAGCTCATTTTTATGCAAGAGGAAATCAAAGAGCCATTGTCTCAGTGAAGAGAAATTGGAACACCATAATTTAATGCCAAAAGCTTGCTTCACTTGCGACCATACCTCATGCGCGAATGTACAGAATAACAATGAGTGTTCGATGCTCTCCATTCTGCCACAAAAACAGCAAAGATCAGTTGTTGGAATATGACGACGTTGTAGTTGGACATCGGACGGGAGACAATCATGGGCAAGTCTCCATAAAACCACTTTCATCTTGTTTGGAGCCTTGATAGACCAAATTGATTTCCAACTCTTCTCAATATCCACAACATCAGACGTCATACCACAACTAGAAATGCTATGCACTTGATAATACCAATCAGACCGGGCTAAATTATATGTCGAACGAACAGAATACTCGCCATACCTAGTATGAGGCCATCTCGCAAAGTCATCCTCACCAAGCCGGCCAACAAGAAGCAACAAAATTTCTTTTTGTAGTAACAGACTTGACAAACCTTCAGTGCAAAGAAGGAACAAATAGGGACTGATTGGGTGGCCTTGGCGGATTCCTCTTGATGGAACAACATGCTCAGTAAGTTCACCATTAACCTTGACGGCGTGTCGAACATTAGTGACAAATCTCATAACAGTGTCAATCCAAGCTGGGGCAAAACCAAGTCTTGCAAGACATCCATGAAGATAAGACCATTCAACACGATCATATGCCTTCATCATGTCGATCTTCAAAAGCAAAAAATGGTTGTTTCACACGTTATCGCCGAATTGTATGCATGCATTCATAGGCAATCAGAGTGTTATCAATGATAAGTCTGCCCAGAACAAAAGCACTTTGGAAATCAGAAATCACCACTGGTAATAACAATTTAAGACGGTTAGCCAAGACTTTGGAAGCAATTTTATACATGACATTGCAGAGGCTAATGGGGCGGAAATTCTTCAGCTGTTTCGGCCTTGTAACCTTTGGAATAAGCACAATGACAGAATCACAAAACCCCTATGGAATTGGCTTCCCCTCCAAGAAACTTCTCACAGCCTGGCAAATATCATTCTCCAAAAGCGCCCAATGAGTTTGATAGAAAAGTGCAGGGAAACCATCTGGACCGGGAGCTTTTGTAGGACCCATTTGAAACAAAGTTGTTTTGATCTCCTCGTTGGTGTATGGTTTACACAAATCATCATTCATCTCCGGAGTCACTTTCCGTGGAATAGACTCAAGAACAACATCAATCATATCACATGATTCAGAAGTAAATAACTTGTCATAAAACACCTGTACCATACCTTTGATTTCACCTTGAGAAACACAAGTTGAGCCATCATCCCGCAATAATGCTGAAATTTTGTTAGCTCGACGCCTTGCTGCTGCTCGGGCATGGAAAAATTTGGTGTTTCTGTCCCCTTCACGGAGCCAGCCCACACGAGATCTTTGGCGCTCCATGATCTCCTCCCATTCAAATAGCTCACAAAGACGACTCTCGATCGTCCGCTCTTCAGCAAGCGTAGCCTCTGAAACAGAAGAGGAACGGGTTGTCTTGAGCCTCCGCTCAAGTTTTTGAATTTGCTTGCGGACGCGGCCAAATGATTCTCTACTCCAATTTTGAAGACAGTCAGCCGTATGATTCAGATTTGACCAGGTGGAATGCAGGGACAAAGAACCATCCCTATCGGTAGCCCAAGATTGCTCCACGGTCTCCTTATAATCCTCCGCTCTCAACCACATGGCCTCGAATTTGAAACCCCGTTGAACAGGCATAGAACTCCTCAAAGAACTCTTTTGGGAAAGTTGAATCAATATGGCATAATGGTCAAAGGAGGTAGTGATTACATTCTCCACACAACAATTGTCAAATAACCGAGAGAATCCCCCATTAACAACTGCTCTGTCAAGGCGAACTTTAACATGACCATCACCATCTTGTCGATTAGACCACGTGAACTTAGGTCCACAGAAGCCCAAGTCCACCAGTTCGCACTTAGATAGGCAATCACGGAAAGCAGCAATTTGACCCTCCGAACGATCCTGAGGACCGCAGTGTTCATATTGGGACAAAACCTCATTAAAGTCACCACAACAGATACACAGACCCCTCCATTGGGCACGCATGAACCGAAGAAAATTCCAGAAATGATATCTCTCTTCCCTTCGTGGCTCACCATACACACAGGTTGCACGCCAAGTTGGATCATCTTTCGCCGTGACATGTACATCAATGCACCTATTGTTAGAAGCCTTCAGAGAAACCTCAACAGACACATACCAAAATAGAGCCAATCCGCCACTCTGACCATCACTGCTAATAGCAAAACATCCCTTAAAACCCAAAGACCACAACAAATTCCGAACACGTGATTCCCTCATCTTCTTCTCTGACAGAAAGAGGAGGGTGGTCGGTGAAGCTTCACTAGCCAGCGAAGCTCGCCAACTGTCGATTCCGACCCAAGGCCTCAACAGTTCTGACATAAAATACTCATTGCGTCTGGTGGGGCTGCACCACAGTCTCCGCCTGATCCGCCGATCGATTAGGAGTGATTCTCTGTTTCTTGTTACCATCATCACTTGACTGCTTCACAGTCACATCCTTTTCATTCATGCCCCCATGAACAAGCACAAGAGCCAGTGAACTTGGGTCCTCATTCTCAGCAGCCATACACGAAGAAGCTTCTTGGATAGTTTTCATAGATTTTCTCTTCTGCCCAGATAAGCCTTGCTTGGTAGTCCTTGCTCCGAATTCTCTGCTGGTATTATTTGACCGTCCTCTGCCACGACCACGACCAGTTCTGCCACATCTACATTATGGAACAACCATGTCTTTCTGTCCAACAGATTTCTTGGTACGAGAACCCGCAACTGATCTACGTGACCCACCAGAGGAAGATCTTGGGCCTGTATGCATTCTGAACTCAAATGATGATGAAGCGTTGCTTGAACTAGGAACGCCGCCCTTCTTCATATGATCATCAACACATAGCTTCCTAGAAGCATAAGGTAGCTCTCCATTCTCATCACGAACACCAGGATTAGGGCATAACATGGATGAGTGACCAAGCAAACCACAAGAAAAACAGTAGAACGGAAGATTCTCATACATCACGGAATATGTCTCTGTAGTTTTCAGTTTCGCCGAGGATACGGTCACATAACGAACCAAGGGCTCCTGGACAACGATCTCGGCCCGGACGCGCATGAAAGCGCCCCAACATCGGCCGTCAGAATCTGAGTCCACATGGGAAATATTACCAATTGGTTTAGCAAACTCCATGCCAAACTTTGCTTTCAGCAGTCTGGGAGGTAGCTTCATAATTCTAGACCATACAGCCAGGCGACCGAACTTAACTTGAAGCGGCTGAATCTCTGCATCAAAGAATTTCAGAAGGACAGCATGCTTCCCTACCATCCATGGAGAACCATTCATCACACGGGCACGGGCCGCTTGTGAACCAAATTCAGCAACAAAGAGGTTATTCCCTACAGGATGGAGTTGCAAACCTTTGGGGTTACCCCAGGCCGGCCGCATAGGCGCCGAGATAGTCTAGATGTGAAGAACATTGGTGCCAGAACCTTCCCAACTAGGGCTTGCTCCGGATCAACTGAGTCCGCCTCATCTTCATCCTCCAACATCACTGGTCTGGCTTCGATCGCAGTAAGAAGAAACTTTTCTGTCAGTTCCTCCAGACGAGAGCCCTGGACAGAACCAGCAGCCCTGGTCGACACACATTAGAGGCACCACCCGATGGCATCCGAGAGGCAGACAACGACACTGAAGAAGTACCACCACCATTCTGGGACACGCTAGCGAGGGCCAAAGAACCATTCTCCGCCGTTCCACCTTCTCCCGCCATAGCCACACTGAAACAGATCACAACAAACCGCACGCAAGGGTGGGAAACGATACAAAGGTCACCACTGAATCACCCCGAACTGCGAGAAGAAGGATGCCTATCAACAACGCAAAGAAATCAGTAGAGTAGAAACAATGGAAGAGGGAAATCATGAGATAACGCGATCTCAAATGGGGGCAAGCCGTAGATCTCCCTAGTCGCCAGGGCGAGAGAGAGTGCTAGGAGTAGTTGCCATATTCTATGATGCGTTTTGCAGCTTGTAGGTTAAAAGGAGAAAAGAACTCATGTATTGTTGCCCTCAAAGAAAAAAAGACAGATACCCTAGATTGCAATGCACACAATTGCAGCCAACGGTCTAGGTTACGATGGCTACCAACACCAAAAAATTTGACACCAACGTAAGGGCAACTCCAACGACCATTTTGTCTTGTTTGGCGCCCCAATGCATGGACTCGTTTTATTTTTCTGTTCATTTTGTATCCGCTTGGATCCATTTCTGTCACAAGTTTGACTTAAATTTGGATCCAAAACAGACATAAATTGGATGTTCTTTGTTTCCTCTTCGTTCGTTTGTGTCCACCGCTTGCGAGGCATGTTACAGACCCATCACCTTTCACCTCTCTCTCCTTTTTATCTCTCTTCCCCACTCCATGACTCCACCCACGCCGCCCATGACTCCACCCACGCCGGGGAGTAGCAGCACCACCATGCCGGCAGCCTGCTAGCGGCATTGGAGTGCCACCACCTCCCGCGCCTGTCTTCGCATCCCCTGTGCTTGCGCCTGGCCCAGTCGCGCCTCCCCTGCGCGCGGGTCGGTGCTACTACTGTGCCTGAAGCGACACCACCTCCCGTGTTGGGTCTGCGTTGCTGCCACGGCGGGAGCGATGCCACCTCCCGCGCCCCGTAAACCTCACCTCCCCCGCGCCCTGTTGACGTTGTTGTCACAGCGGGAGCGCCGCCGCCTCTCGCACCCGGTCCAGCCTTGCCTCTCCAGTAACAACTCCTTCTCCCGCTTTGTTGTCCACCGCCGTGGCCATCAAGGCTCACCAGGCCTCCTCCTCCTCCTTCACCCTCGATTTCTTCCCTAGTGATGATGCCATCACAAAGCTCATTTTTAGCGGCAACAATGCCACCTCGCCTGCTAGGTGTTTGATGAAATACCCGACATGGACACATGGCCAAATGGGGGTAGCACTATTGGGTGCACATGTGATACTTGTGATCTGCATTGGGTTTTCCCTGAAGAGGAACAGGTAATTGCAGCACAATACGGGTA
>CBMN010035535.1:0-14261 GCA_000582825.1 Hordeum pubiflorum | reverse complement strand
ATGGGCCGTTTTCTACTAGTGTCTCACTGGCTTTTGATATAGCCTTCCACTCATCCTTGCACTTTATCTCCTCCTTGATCGATCATTGGGATCCCGGATACATGTAGGGGCCTTAATAATAATACCGAAGTGATTCTATTGAAACATCCGGGATTATCCGATTTAAACAATGGTGGAAATGGGTGTGAAAATAGACTCATCAAAATCCTGCAAAACCAGGCAATGCAACAACCACCGATTCATAACCACAGTCCGAATTCCCAAGACCACACTAACAAGGCCAACAGACCCTACAACGCTGCCCGCTTTTACCCTCGCTCACTCGTATCCCTCCATCATGGATCCGCACCGACACCATGAAGGAGAACCCCTACTCCAGCGTCACATTCACGGTCGGCAGACACGAGAACAAAAATCAAATCATAAGAATCAAAAAATCAAAACCTTCTACACAATGAAATTGCCGCCAAAAAAGGCTGAAAGGTGAAATGACAATCCAATGAATCAAGACACGGCAATCCACAAGATAAATGGCTTGTTTGGTTAGAGTCATGGACATCATGTGTGAGGAAAAGTTGTGTCTGGATGAAGCCTGAGATCGATGGACATTTGTGCTTGGCCAGGCAAGCCTGATCCATGCGTGTTTGGTTGCAACCTGGGATGATACTTTGTCCTTTAGTGGTTAAAGAACTGTTACATGTGTGGACCACATAGCTCATGGCTTGTGATTAGTCCAGGCTGCCCGCCAGGCGCAAGAATTGAGACGCCTGGCACAGGCTAACGATAGGACGACCAGGCCAGGCACACATTCACTTCTTCAGGGCACCAACCAAACACTCGCCAGGCAGAGGCGTTGTCCAGGCCGGGCGTGAAGCTCCCAGGACACCAAGCAAACACACCCAAAAACAACACTACCTTCCTGACATTGGTCTACAATAGGTTACTTTGTACAGCACCAGGACGTCTTGAGCTCCAGTCGGCACAAACAAAAGGAACTTTTCTTGTTGTCTATTGAACCATTATTGTGGCTCTCGGAAAGCATTCGTGTTTCTATTTCCTTAAAATTCATTCCTCCCATAGTTAGTGTTGTAAAAAAGAATGAGGGATCGATTCTCGGATCACTTATGATATTGTAGACTATTGTTAATATCCCACTACACAAGGAGAGTTTACGTATAGACCCATGAGTCCCAAGCGTGGAGTTTATTGAGTGTTGTATACTGGCATGCCCTATGCGATTGTGATAAATCCTTGTTGCTTAATTAATAAAAAATATTCTTTAATAAAGAAATAAATATTCCCAAGTATTGTGAAACAGAGTGAGTATCCATGCATGAATGATTCACATATAGAGTGATGATTGGTGGAAAATAGTACATTCCAAGGCATCTCTAACCTAACTCCTAAAATTTAACTCATCAAACACCTCCTCAAACCTTCACTCCTTTAGTTCGAGGAGTTAAAAAAACTCGATCCTAACCGAACTCTCAAACTTAACTCCTTAAATGAACTTAACCCACATGAAAGGCTCATTCCATCTTCTACTTCCTTCTTCATCCTTATTTCTTCTTCCTACTTCTTTCTTCCATGCGGCCAATCGATTTCTTGGCACTAGATGATGTTCATGAGGTAAATAGGACCTAGGGCAGATGATTCGCAAAAGTAATTTGATAGAGGATCACCATGTAAGCGTGCGACAAAGTAGTCGACAAAGTAGGCGAAATTCATCCTGTACAGGTCATGGCTTGGGCGCTTCTTCATCTGAATGGGTTCTACTCACCATCCTGCTCCTAGTGGCACGATGGTGTGGTCTGAAACACAATGATTCATCAGGATCGACGACATGCGGCCACTTTTATCTCTGTGTTTTCTTCGTGCAGGTAAGCTTTTGATCATCAGGCGTCCCTTCACGTGCGTTGTAGCTTTGTTCATGGCCCGGAACGATGGGGAGGAGCGCCGACATGGCCAGAGTTGATGGAGAAGATGAAAAGGTGAAGATAAAAAATCGTCGGATTCTAGATAGAATTTGACTACCGAAGGTCGGCGGGGCTGTGAGGTTTCAACTGGCGTGCGTGGTGGCCATCGAAGCCAAGGAACATGGAGGGGGCTACGTTGGCAGGGAGTCAACCTAGCAAAAAAGAGAGGTGGTCGTGAGAGAGAGAGAGAGGGAATCCTTTGAGAGAACATGTTTCCGTTGTTCAAATTTGAGAGGAGAGAACACTTCTCCTACAAAATTTGAGCAGCTAGAACCTTTGAGAGCTCGGCTAGGTGCCACTTAACTCCTCAAAAGGGAATCTTTCAAGGAGTTAAGCCATGTTAGGAATTATTTTTCGCGAATACGCAAATCTTGCGTATCTTTTCATTGATAGCAAAAAGGAGAATGAGTACAACAATAAAGGGTACAACATGACATAAATGGAAGGACGCATGAGCATGGAGCCAGAAGCAGAGAGAGAAGGGGTGCTCAGCCCAAATAGGGAAAATAAACACACCAAGTCTAAAACCATAGGAGCAAACCAAATAAGCAGGACGTCGAACATCTTCAATTCCAACACCAAGGACTCTGCGAGTGAGCAATATAGCACTTTCAAGAATGGGAACATCGTCGTGACACCGCCGCCATCCGATTCGCAGAACCGGACCTAGGGTTTTCCTTGATGCTCGAAGAGGGGCTCGGATAAACGCCATGGCAGCAGCTCCAGGAAGGGAAATGACACCCGCGAGTGTCGCCGCTGCCAGCATGGGTAAACCGAGCATGGATTTCATCTGGCCTGAGTCCGAGCAATCCCATAGCCGCCAAATCGTGATCCGTAGATGTGGGAGTGAACCTGCCCATCGACCGCTATGTCATAAGGGGAGGTGGGGCAGCACCAAGGTTTTGGATTCCGAATGGAACTTTTTTCTCGAGGGGGGCAACAAACTCGGTTACCACGGTAACCACGAAATACCGGAAAAATTTCAAGCGAAATTTGAAATCAAAATTTGAATTCAAACTTTTTAACACAAAATTAGATATGTTTTGTACAAAAAATATTGGCTACACTAGTACTAGCGCAGTGGCAACTGCTCTGTTCCCCTACCACGCACATGCAGGTCTCGTGTTCGACCCTCGCACGCTCATATTTTTTAGAAATTACAGTATACAGTGTGCCGTGCATTCTCAAAAAATCAAAAAAGAAAAGTGCGGGCGGCTGTGCTCGAACTCATGACTTGTAATTGCAGGTTGCAGATCCTTACCACTAGGACACGAGTTAGCATATGTTTAGATTAGAGATATACCATATTTGACTAGGCGTCAGGAGTTTAAATTCAAAATATTCAAAAAGTTCGAAATTTTCTGCTCGGTATACATAATTATCGTGGGCTAGCGGGAAACGCGGTAACCGAATTTACCGCCCGGTAACCAAAACCTTGGGCAGCACCTGCCGCCAACAAAAACACAAGCTTTGGAAACGACATAGCATGAAGGTCGACGGGGTCGGAGAGGCAGCAGGGTAGAGAGCCGACACGGATGGTGGATGGCGGCCGGTGCCACCGGTAGGAATTCAGCCAGAGATGCTCCCAGAAAGAAAAACAGAACGCATTTACAGATTAATGTGATGTGTTTAAAGATTAATGCGATATATTTTGGATTATTATGCTTTATTGAGAGTCTGAACAATCTGCAGCGTGCAGACAGGAGGGCAAAACACTGAACCTGAGATATCCTATTTGTCTTCTGTTGTTCGTGGCTCCTTGCATATGTGTTGAAGTTAGTCCCTGGGCCGTGACGCGGTGGGTGATGATGATGCTGGCCGAATTTGTCTTTTGTTGCTATTGTTCTTGATTGATTGATGTGTGAATCGACAGTTGAAACATCTGAAATTGGTAGAATTCCGTGTCAATCTCAAACATTTAACTAATAATTCAGTTTGGTTTACACATCTGCAGATAGTCATTTTTGGTGGGGGCTGGAAAACGGACTTGTCATGTATGCTGACGATCTGCTCGTTTCTTGTTAGAAACTCCGCTCATTGAGCTGAGCAACACCTGGGCTTGGTTGATTATTGTGGTGTGCACGCATGCATGGCATCGTGAGCCCGTGCAGAGTTATCTGAACCTGACTGAAAAACAAAACCGACGGCAGCTTACTAACTAAAACTTGACACTAGCTAGCTAGCTCAACTAACTGAACCTAGATAGTAGATATATGGGACAGGATTTAACGAACAATTCTTTTTCCTCTGAAGTCTGATGCCATGCCAGAGGTGCACAGAACTAAAAGCAGAGAGGATGGATATTTTGTACTCCCTCCGTCCCAAAATACTGTAGTGTGCGCTAAGCAGTTCAACATTCAATATAAAAGTTCAACATAATATAGTATATGCGGATTAGCAAATTACGCAGTTAAATTCCTACAAGCCCACAGCATAATATAGAGTGCGCTAAGTAGTATGAATAGGGTCAATTTCCAAGTGAAGCACGCCAAAAGGACACCCCAACAAGCCATTTCTGCATCTCAGCCACATACTGTAGAACGGAAGTACCTACGCGGCTACGCCCCCACAAGCCACCTCTTGATACCAGCGGAGCAATAATCAATGTCATTGGTCGAAAAGCACTGTGCTATTCCTTATATCTCACAAGATTTGTATGATTCAAACACTAAACATTTGCCTCACCTTTGTGAAAACTGGAGCGACGATCCACTTTGCTTCACCGCATCCCAAAGAAAAGAAAGGAAAGCGGTGACAGAAACCAGGGGCCTATCAGTCACCGCACCCCAAAGAAAAGGAAAAGGAAAAGAGTACCAGGCGGGCAGGTAGTTGCAGTTCAACATTCATCAGCAAGGACCAGCTAAAAGTTCAACATGACATAATAGATGCGGATTAGCAAATTACGAGGTTAAATTCCTACAAGTTAAACAAGCTTGTGCTGTTACTTGTATCTCACAAATTCATACGATTCAAACACTAAACATTAGCTTCACCATCATCGAAACTGGGCCTAAAGCTCCAAAGTTAAATCATCTAAGCTATTGGACAAAACTAATGGAACAGTTAATTTCAAGTGGCACACCTTGAACTTCTATTCTTTTTATCCAAAGCCTTCAGCTTCTATTGTTGACATATTCTAAGTAAGGCTTTGTCAACATCAGAAGGTAAAAGACCAGTTGTTCACA
Organism: Hordeum pubiflorum; assembly: GCA_000582825.1. Lineage (NCBI taxonomy): Eukaryota > Viridiplantae > Streptophyta > Magnoliopsida > Poales > Poaceae > Hordeum > Hordeum pubiflorum. The sequence continues at coordinate 9,100 of CBMN010035535.1, read as the reverse complement.
TACCTCCTTTAGAGGTAAATGCATAAAACAGGTGCATTCAGTTTGAACCTAATAGGTATACTTTTCAGAAATATATGAAATAGATAGTCAGTATTAAATCAAAACTAATAAAATTCATGCAGAAGAAAAGCCTCAAGAAAGATAGTCAGCTGCAAATCGAAATATACGAGCTAGATAGTCAAGGGATCCCTCCAGCCAGGTGTTTCGCCGCCATCATTGCCCATCATCCTATTAATTAATAATCACTACTTCCTTCAGCTCTCAATTGATCAAGGCTAAATTTGATTACGCAAGTGCTCCACCAATAGCAGGTTTTATTGCCTTCACTCAAAAGGGAAGATTTATTTGGATGTAACTGCTCCTTATTCAATCATGATTCACTCCAATGATGACTGCCATGTATAGCAGATTACAATCTAATATGTATGTTTAACTAATAAAGAGTCAAGAAAAGCAGATTCCATATCCATTTGGAAGGTGATAGGAGTTGGTAAATTCCTAAAGTTATTGTCATGCCTGCAGGTGATGATCCTGCAGCGGACTGAAGAAGTGCAGTCAGTTAACTGAACTGCGACACTACTTCCGGTGTTGGGCCAGAGGCCATGTATCGCTGTGTGTGGGCTGAGGCCTGTGAGTGTAGCCCATAGGGCAGACTACTTATGTACGCTTCTGAGAACGAGAGGAACAGCGAATGATTAAGCAGATATTCCCCTTCTTTCCCCTTTCCCAAGCTCCTCCCACCTGCTCCGCGTTCCTCACCCCTTCTCTCTCTCTCAAGATCGATTCCCCTCTCCTCTAGGGCATTACAGTTATATGTGTAGTATCTTTTGGCTTGGTATGAAGGATGGCAGATTCATAACAGTCATCACAAAGGCTGTAAAGATCTTCTTTGATGATCGGACAGCATCTCTTGATGAACAACCCATTAAAGCTGTCATTGTCAGGGGAATTTGCCTGACCACGTCATCAACCTCCTACCCAGAGAAGGGGGTCGAGAGGTAGCCAAAAATCATCAACCTGTTGTACAAGCTCAGAAAGATCAAGAGAAAGTAGTGATCAAATAACAAGTGGGGATTAGCGCCTTAGCGGTGGTAGATACTCTGTCACCGAACATTCTCGAGATTATAGCAGCTTTGACTTCATCGTCATCGGTTGAGGAGCCCTGACGGTCGGCAAGAGATTGAATGATATTTCTTCTGCAGGCTTTATTGGCCACCGCATGAAAGGATTTCAAGTTTTCATCTCTAAAGCGGATTCATCTGATAGTGCAGCTATTTTTCCAGTAGAGCTTAATGGGAATTTCAATGATTCCTCTAAAGTTGCTTTTTGCAGCGGACATGGGCCTTTGTTCATTAAGCCCATTGATAAGGTTGACGACTAAGTTTGAATTTGCAATCACCAATGAGAGGCGGGAAAGATTTGTGCTCCGGTTATGAAAGGTTCTTCAATGTTTTAGAAATTAGAAGAGACATGCCTCTGCCATCTCAGTTTTTGCGGGACTCCGAGCTTGTTGGAATACATCTATGGAGCCTGGGTGGTCTACCCAAAAGTTCTCCGGGTGGAAGATCTTTGCTTTGGGACTTCGGTTTGAATGGATAGAACAATAAGGGATGTATCTGAGGTGAATCTTTGAAAGAGGTTTAGCAATGGTATTGGGGAAGACCATAGTCCAGGCAGCCAATGTAAAAAAAAATCTATATATTCAGTTTTTTTTATTTTTATGCAAAAATGAAAACATAAAACCTTCACATGGTATAACCGCATAAGGTAAACAATTTTCACTTTCGATATAAATCTCATATGTAAAATTCAGTTACAAATTGAGGGTGAAACACTAATAAGAATATTATAATTAAGTTCAATACTATCTCAAAATTGTACTTGCTGATTTAATTTTAATGTTTTGCATGTTTTGAATCCCAAATAACTAGCAAGGCCTCCAAAAATAAATAATAGAGACATTGAGAATAATCAGATATAGTATCACGCAAGATTATTACAATCTATTTCGAGAAGATTATTGTATTTCATTAGATATTGCGGTCACACTTTTACTAAAATCTACGATTGTATAATTTGTTTCCTTATTTATCAAGCGGCAGCTGATTATACTAGCCCTTTCATGATACTGAATAAAAATCTCAATGAATGTGGACTCTTCGATTATACAATTGATGACATAACTTATAAACATGTAACAAACACTATGGAGATTACATATGTGAGATAGAGTACAAACAAAGATATGTTGATAAAATATTTAAACAAAAGCCTACAAGGCTCAGATTGTACAGTAATTGCAAGGAAGCATTAGGTATACAACAATCCCAAATGAACAACAATGTGAAATGGCAATTTATATAGGACTGAGTTAATAAACGAAGTTTGGACCAAATGCTCAGGTATTGTTGGGTATGAATGACTCCCTCCGTCCCAAAGCTATACTAAAGCTGAGAAATTTATTTTGGGACGGAGGGAGTACTTGTGAAGAGGGGACAAAATACAAATCACAACTGGATAACATCGATTTGTAGCCTGGATAACATCGATTTGTAGCCACAAAAATAGTAAATGCAATATTGCAACCAATAAAAGAAACAGAAAATATCAATGACACGCAGAAGAAAGGGAAAATTTTCATTCTGCTACTACTTAAAGACAAACTTACTCCATTAATACATCACAATAGCATATCCATCCGACCAATTATTTTATTCTTATGTCTGGTGAAAAAGTTCAGGTCCATCATGTAGACCACCAATGCACGTGCCTACAGTGGCATTCCAACCATTATGTATCTCGACATCTGCACTGCAGCTATGCACTAATACCACCATTTGCATCAGATTAAATAGATACAAGGGGGCATCGATGAGATATTTGGATTCACATATGTAATTTGAGGAAAACAAGTAGATAAACAAAACCACATCTACGATCAAAGATATTCACATATGTGATTTGAGGAAAAAAGCTCAGGTTTGATGCATCATGGTTGGTAGATAAAAAAAAAACGTCTACTACCAAATAAAGAGAATATTCTAAAATATATATACATATATACTCACTACTGCCATGAAAATGAAGAATGGGCACACTCAGGCTATTAGCCGACCTGAAGGGAGAGGTTACCTAAAATTATGCTTAAGCTCGTGCAATGACGTATCGGATAAAATAAAATATATCCATACTAATAAATTGTCGAAATAAAAGAGATCATGACTATTGATATATTTAAATATATATTAACCAGTACAGATGAAAGAAAGTAAAATTATTATTTTTCTAACTTGCCACTGGTAGACCAAGTGTTTTTAAAATATCAAACCAAGTCGTTAATGTGGATTCAAGCTAGTCTATTTTCATGTAGTTGTCTTCAATTTCTAACTGTTATGTATCTCATCTTGAGAAGCATCTGCACTGCAGCTATGCACTAACACTAACACTGCAATTATGCCAATAGGCAACCAACAATAAAAATTAGTTCGATTATTAGACAAAGACCTGCTGATCTTTTTGTCATTGTTTTGTTGTAGGGTGACTACAGAGTAAACAGATAATGAATTTCACACCTCTGGCTTAAACCATATAATTCCGTAATAAGAGTAGAAGAATAGGAAAATACAGCATTGCTAAATTTTGTTTTGTTTTTTTGACAAATGAGGTGCACAACCGATTTCAACAAAGGGAACTCAAAATTATAATAGAATGGAATCATCTCTCCAGAAAAGCAGAACTGGCTAACTACCAGTAAAATATGTTTTTCCAAATCATAAACATCACATAGAGCCGCACCACACAAACATCCAAAAGGAAGATGTTAAAACAACATGGCTAAAGATCATCCCGCAGCAAAAGTAACAATTTATATGGAACTACTTAGGGCTTCTTTGATTCAAAGGATTCTCAAAGAAAGTTTGGAGGATTCTAGTCCTTAGTATTTTTCCTATGTGGGTTATTTGATTCATGGAATTTCAAACCATAGGAAATCTTCCTCGGTATTCATTTGCACTAGATTTCATAGGAAATCCATCAACTTCAATCTCTTTGAAAGAATCCTATGTTTTCCTGTGCACAATCAAACATCCTCACAATCCTGTGGTATATTAAAGACAGCAGCCCAGTCTATGTGTATTTCTACGCCTTTACTAGGTCCGCGCGTTGAAAATTCTGCGAATCAAAGAGGCGCTTAAAATTGTTAGCTCGGCGCAAAAGGATGTGAACAACATTCAATCAACCAATTATAAATAACATCTTGGTTGTGTTATACCCACAGTGTAAATAGAAATGCTATTACCTGCAGCGCAGACACTTTCGAACGGATGATAGCGAGTCAGGAATCTGAATGTGCAAACTTTCTTGAACTGCAGTGACTCAAGCTGGATCGTGAAGAGGCCCGTAGGTGTCCGTAGGAGCGCCACATTATTGCGCTCAGCAAACCCTCGTATAATTAGGGGGCCTGTCTTGTTCATCTCTGGATCCATGGAAAGTAACTTATCCATTTCAATAGTTCTTCTCAGGACCCATGAAGCAACACCATTAGAATCAGTCTCCATCTTCCAGAATTGGGCGTTGAATTTCGACAGAAAAATAATACCAAGGCCACCACCCTCTGCTCGCATAACATGGGATTGGCTGATACTATTACCGACAATATCCGTCGGCACCGGTATCACGGCTAGGATCTGCCTCTCCAAATCAAACTCAAGGATACCATCCAATCGGTCACTTGGTGTCCATCTGTCACTGAACAGCCAGTAAAGGTGATGCCCAACTAGCACACTGATACTAAAGCGCATGATGATCTTGGAGGGAAGTTGGCCAACAGATGCATTGTATGGAAGCGGCGTCGAGATGCAATCGCCCCATACGCCGGTCTCCGACGAGTAAACGCGGGCGATCGCCTGCGTGTGTAGCTGTTCGTCCGTCTCTGCGCCTACTAACACCACCTGAAAGTGTTGGGTGTCGTCGGTGACGCGGAACACCGCGCCGCTGACGGGGGCCTTGCTCACGTCGAAGCCCATGGGAGCTGCTAGGCGGTTCACGTCGCCGATGAAGGGGTCCCGCACCAGGACCTGGTTCTGCGATTTGTTGAAGACGAGTACGAGGCCATGGCGGCATCCGTTGGTTATGACGTCGTCGGCGCCGTCGGCGCACGAGGGCAAGCGGTCATCTGGAAGACGATTGGGAGGATCCACTGTAGGTATGGAGTCCAAATGGTGGAAGAACCCGAGGAGCGGAGGGTTGCGGTGGTGGAGGCGGAAACGGCGGAGGAAGGCCTGGTCCGAGACGAGGCCGAGCCAGCGCTTGGAGACGAGGGAGGCGCGAGGGAGGGCGGACGGCTCTGGGGGGAGGCGGAGCAGGATCTCGGAGAGCAGGTTGTCGTCCTCCAGCGGCGGCGCCGTCGCTGGCGAGCGTGGGCGGCGCATCTCGGCCATGCTCATGTGGGAATGGTGGTGGAGTCGAAGCAGCAGCCCACAATGTGGCAAGACTAGTCACGCTGCATATTGAAGCCCAATCCAGCCCAGTAGACATAATCAGGAAAGCAGGATACGCAATTTTTTTTACTCAGACACCCCATAGAATATGTACTCCCTCCATCCAAATATATATATATATAGCTCTAAGGCCCCACAAAAGAAAATAGCTCTAATAAGATAGTATTAGATTGTTTTTTACCATTGCTTAGATTATTAGTGTACAAATGCATAAAAAACATACACTCACTAGCGTCATAAAAATTAAGAATATTATTAGTTGACCTGAAGGGAGAAGTTACCTAAAATTATGCTTAAGCTTGCCCCAAGCCATAGTGCATAAAATAAAATATACCCATAATAATAAACTCTATCAATAAAATGGGTACTGACTATTCATATATTTAACCTGTAAAGATGAAATAAACTCAATTTATTATTTTTCTACCTTGCCACTGGCAGGACAAGTGTTTTTAAAACATCAAACCAACTTGTTATTGTGGATTTTAAGATTAGCAAGACCAATGATAACATTATTGAATGAATGAAAGCTTCAGAATGTGCCAACTGATCTACTACCTCTGTAAAGTAATATAAGACGTTTTAGATCACTAAAGTAGTGATCTAAAACGTCCTATATTACTTTACGGAGGGAGTACCTATTTGAGATTTCATTTGGTTCAAGTTTTTTTTATATAGATGTCTTCAGTTGCAAGCAGTTATGTATCTCATCTTGAGAAATAGATGCACCGCTGCTATGCACTAATAACAATAAAACTTAGTTTGATTAGTATACAAAGAACTACTAATCTTTTTGACATTCTAGGATTACAAAAGAGTAAACATATAATGAATTTCACACCTCTGACTCAAACCATATAATTCCATAACAAGAGTATGAGAATAGCAAAAGAAAATAACATTGCTAAATTTTATTTTGTTTTTTAACAAAGGATGCACACAACCAGTTTCGCGCTAAGGGAACTCAAAATTACGATAGAGTAGAACCACCTCTCGAGAAAAAGCGGAACTGCCTAGCTACTAGTAAAAGATGTTTTTCCAAATCATACCATCGCATAAAAGACCACCACACAAACATCAAAAAAGAAAACGCTAGAACAACATCACTATATGGAGAGAAGATCCCAAGTAGCAAAAGAAACAATTTATATGGAACTACTTAAAATTGTTAGCTTAAGACGAAAGGATATGGACAACATTCAATCAACCAATTATACATAATATCTTAGTTTTGTTATACCTATAATGTAAAGCCTTACGCTATTACCTACAGCATAGACACCTTCAAACGGATGATAGCGACTCATGATCTCGGTTTTGGGATATTTCTTGAACAGCAGTGACTCAAGATGGATCGTGAAGAGGTCGGTGTGTGCCCCTAGGAACACCACATTATTGTATTCAGAAAACCCCATATAATTAGGGACGCTTCCTCTTCCTATTCTGGATTCAAGTAAAGTAGCTTGTCTAGTTCAACAGTTCATCCCAGCACCCATGAAGCAACACCATCAGAACCGGTCTTCATCTTCAATAATTGGTTGCTGAAATTTGACAGAAAGATAATGCGAAGGCCACCACCCTCTACCCGCATAACCTGGAGTTGGCACATATTTTTGTTTGCAATACCCATTGCCAAGTGGCACCGGTTTCACATCTAGGATCTGCCTCTCCAAATCAAACTCAAGGATGACGTCCAAAATTTCAGGTGTTTCTGATCTATCATTGAACAACCAATCAAGGTCCCAACTAGCACACACGTAGAAAATTTCATACAACTCTTGGTGGGAAGTTTGGATGGAGTGGTGTTGAGATGCGATCACCCCCATAAGGCAGTCTCCGAGGACTAACCGCAGGCAACAACCCGTGTATGTTGGTGCTCGTGTATCTATGCGGTTACCAAGACCACATGGAAGTGTTCGATGCCTCCGATGGCACGAAACAACGCCCCACTTAACCGGGCCTTCTTCAAATCGACCTCTGGCAGAATAGCTGGGCGGTGCTGGTCTATGTTGAAGGGGTCTAGGGAGCCGGTTCCGCGATACATGGAAGATGAGTCGGAGGCCATGGCGGGATCCCAAGGGCATGAAGACACCGTCGCCATCTTCATCGTCTTGGCACAAGGAGAAGCGGCCATCCAGGACACTATTGGGGGGGTCCATTATAGGTACGAAGTCGCAGGGGTCGAAGAAACCGAGGAGAGGAGGGCGAACGGAGAAGCCAGGGTCGGTGATGCGGCCGAGCCAGCGCTTGGAGACAAGTGAGGCGCGAGGGAAGGAGGACGGATCTGGTGGGAGGCGGAGGAGGATCTCGGAGAGGAGGTTGTCATCTTCCAGCGGTCGCGCCACCGATGAGCGGGAGGACCGACAGCATGAAAGGATGTGGATGTCCCCTAGATGGGGGGGTGAATAGGCAGTTTAAAAACAATTACGATTTAGCTTAAACAAATGCGGAATAAAACTAGCATTTAATTTGTCAAACACAAAACCTAAATATACAAGGCTCAACTTTGTGCATCAACAACTTATGCTAAGCAAGATAAACAACTAGTTGATGGCAAGATATATAACATGAAACACTATGTCTATCATAAAGTAAGTGCATAAGTAAATGGATCGGGTAAGAGATAACGAGGCACGTAGAGACGACGTTGTATCCCGAAGTTCACACCCTTGCGAATGCCAATCTCCGTTAGAATGGTGTGGAGGCACAATGCTCCCCAAGTGCCACAATGGCTCACTGTATTCTCCTCACGCCCTCGCACAATGCAAGGTGTCGTGTCTTCACTAAGGGACACGGTCACTGAACCCGTACAATTGGAGATCCTTGAGGGTGCTCACCGAACCCGTACAATTGGAGACCCTTGATGGCGGTCACCGAACCCGTACAAATTGTCCGCAGCAGTCTCGGCAACGTAATTGGAGGCTCCCGAAGTGTTTCTGATGTTTTACGACACAATGATTGAGCTTCGCCACAACACCAAACATCTAGGGCGCCCAAGCACCCAGCAGAAACAAGATCTAGGGTACCAAGCACCAAAGAATAATAAACTACTCAACTTTTTACTTTCACGTATCACCGTGGAGAGCTCAAACGGATGCATCAAATGCAATGCCAAGAGCACACGAAGTGCTCAAGTCCTTCACTCCCAAATCCCACCAAGCAACTACTGCTATGGAGGAATAACAGAGGAAGGACAAGGAGGAGAACACAAGAACTCCAAGATTTAGATCCAAAGGGTTTCTCTCACCTAGACGAGAGTTGGATTGGTGAAAATGTAGATCTTGATCTCCTCTCTCTTTTCCCTCAAAAAGATGCAATAATCATAGGAGAAATAGAGAGAAGGCAAGCTCCAAGAGGTCAACAATGATGAGTGAAACTTGCTCAAAGTTGTTACGAGCAATGAGGAAGAAGACCCCCATATATAGTGGGTAGGTGAATCCAACCGTTATGTTCTGGAAATGCTAAAGCGGTACTATAGCTAATTAGAAGGGACTTACAGAGACCCAACAAGAACCAGCAGCGGTAGTACTGCCGGAGTGATACTACCAACTCAAACTAGTAGTACTACTAATTATCGGTGGGTAATAGACCCCCCCCCCCCC
>CBMN010035529.1:0-12389 GCA_000582825.1 Hordeum pubiflorum | reverse complement strand
TGTGGACCCGCCGAGTCAGCGACCGGGCGCCTTGGTCTTCCTCATCGCCTCGGTTTCCCGCGGGAATCATTGCGAAGGTTGCCGCCGACCAGCCTTCCATCGATTCCTCACGGGCGGCACAGCGAAGGCGCGCCGACGCGCGCCCCGCCCCCTCCCATCACGTGTCCACACGGCTGGCGCCTACTCGCCGCCCACCCGTCGCTATAAAAGCTGCCCCTCCCTCGCCGGTGGCCGCACACTCCCTCGCCACAGCCTCTCCCTCTCGCCGTTGATGCCTCTCTCTCCTTCTTCGCCACCGGCGCCCCTCTCTCCCCCGTCTCAAGCCGCGAGCCATGGCCGAGCACATCCCCGGCGATGGAGCAGCGTCCAACGGCTTCGGCCGCCGCCACCTGCACGAGGCGGAGGCTCGCCTCCTTTATGAGGAGGAGTATCCGGCGCCGCCCGACATGCGGGTGCCGGGCTCGTGGAGGCTCAGCGCCGGCGGAGTCCTAGTGCCACCGTCGTCCTCTTGTGTTGAACGGCGCGCCGAGATCGCGTGGATCCGGTCGTCGTTGCCGGAGGACGCGCGGCAGTAGCCGAGGTACGCCCCCGACAGCCACAACATGTGGATGGCGTACTTCGAGCGCCGCCACGAGGAACAACTAGCCTCCACGAACGGCGCTCCGGCATGCCGCGGGCGCCACAACTCCGAGGGGCGGCGACAATGGTGGGGCGTCCCCGGGAGAACCCTCGAGGCCGTCCTCGCGCACCTCGAGGGCGACAACTCATCGTGGATGGAGTATCCGGCGTCGTCCTTCTCGCGCCGGAGCAGCTCCTCGTGGCAGTCGAGGCACACGTCCGGCATGTTGTCTTCGCCCTCCAGCTCCCACTCCTCCGGCGCACGGACGCTGCTCTCCGCCGTGAAGGCCGAGCCCCAAGATACGCCGTTCCGGCGTAGGGGCACCCTCGCCATAAACGAGGGCCGCCGCCAACCTTCCCCCCTTTCCACGGCCATCTTCGCCTCGTCAGGCCAAAGAAGGAGCCGGAGCCGGCGACGCCGCCAGTCGTCACCAAACAGGAGCACCTCGACATGGCCGTCGACGAGGAGACCGCTCTCGAATGGGCGTGGGACGACTACGTCTGGGAAGAAATAGAGCGCCAGCGCCGCGCCCTCGAGGAGATCGCCGCTCAGCGCCGCGGCCGTGAGGAGGGCGGCGTCGTCATCCTCGACGACAGTGACGAGGAGGCTCCCGGGCCATCTGCCCCCGTCCGCCACGGCGACCCAGGGCAGGGCTGCAGCAAGGACGGTTGCGGCGTGCAGGACAACGACAGCGACGACGACGATGGCGGCGACTACACCAACTTCTACAAGCTCCTCGGCATGTAGAAGGCTCAAGGCGGCGGCGACGACGGCGTAGTACTAGTAGTAGTTTTTAGTTTAATTTTAAATTATGTTTTTAGTTTAGTTTGTACAAATATCAATGAAAACGACTGAATTTCCTCCAAATTTGTGTCGTTTTGGCCGAAGTTTGGCCGAATTTTGTTTTCAAAAAGCGGCGTCTGGGGCCAGCTTGGGGCGGCGGTTGGGAACCCGACCGCCCCACGCCGATTTTATCACCGGTTGGTCCCTAGGCGGCGCTATTTCGGCCCCTGCAGGCGCCGAATGGCTGAAGATGCTCTAAGAGATGGCAAGTAGGTCAGTACGACAATACTCCAGCCAAGCTTTTTGAGATCAAACTAATATAGGCTAGCGGTCGCCGGCGGTGCCTTTTATGTCGAGAGCGAGTCTGTGGTCTCTGCTGGTGTAATAGTGGAGGCACTAGTTGCCAACGCTCCTCTTACGACCGTGCCACTTTTGAAAGAATTGGCTGTAGATGAGTTACCAACATAAATTTGTAGACGAGTCCTTCAATCTTCAGTATGCGAGAATGGTGCACTAGTGGTGAAATGGCTAGTCATAACTTTTGTTCGTGGCGCGTCATTTCTCACCAATGTGAGCACTAATATTTTCAAATTGTGTTGGCGTTCGATAAATTTGAACGTCATAGCTATCCGATTAGTGCTGGCGTTGCACATTAGCCCCGGCGTTGCACATTAGGCCCATTAGACCCACGCCAACACTAATCTGTCTAATCCCCGCCCCGCGCCCTACTCCCCACTCTCTCGAGCCCCCACTCCCTCATCCTCCTCTCGATCCCCGCCGCGGCCTTGCCCGAAACGCCGCCCCGCCCGATGCTGCCCCGCCTGACGCCGCAGCCGACGCCGCTCGACACCGTCTGACGCCATGCCCAACGCCGCTCGTCGGCGCCCACAGACACTCGTTGCCGAGCACCTCCGCTTCTCCTTGACAGGTATATATGTTGCTATCTCCGCTTCTTTTGACTGCAATCTGAGTGCATTGAAGAATACATGTTAGTTAAGATGGATAGGGAATACTAAGGCATAGTCTATCTTGAAAACTTTGATTAGTGTCAGCATGTAAATTACTCAACTGTTTTTCAAGATTTGATGTTTTTCAAGATTTTCAGCATTAAATATTTATACTTTTATTAGCAAACCCAAGCGCATTTGCACAACCTAAAAATGTTATCCTGGTTCACTTTTTCACAACCCAACCATAATATCTTATAGTCACCCTCTGATCTTATTCACTCAAAAGTTACTTTCTATGAATAAGAAAAATCACTTGTTGGAATAATATTGGCTATAGCACCCTCTAGTTATGAAGTTTGTTATCAAAACATTTTTAGTAGAGAGCGTGCATGGATAATTTTTCCACATTACTTAGTTCCACTAATGAACTGCTAAACAAAAATACAGTGCTTCACATGTATGTAAAATATTTATAAAAGTTGCATTGTCCTACATTCCTTTTGTCCTGATATAATGCTCCGAAATAGACTCTGGTTTTTCTTTGAGAGGATATATACGCATACCAAAGCATAAACGGAAACCACATTAAAAATACTTAAAAAAATACTTTGCAACCAAACTTAACCTAAGTAATTTATTAAATTATGTGGACTCATGTCAAATATGTATGCAAGCTATTTCATTTTTTTCCATTTATTAACTTGATCAGTCGAATTCATTTCATTATTTATGCATTAAACACTCTTTTCTTTCTTTAGCCAAATAGCATGACCGATTCTAGCATCTGGTAGGCTCCTCTGATCACTGGTCGGAGGTTTGTCGAAGATAAATGCGACGTGAGCACCAACCAGGTAATTAAGGTTACAAAAACATGCATTAGCACTGCAAACATGCATACATATATTGTTGATGATTTGAAACCCTTGCCAGGCATACGTAGGAGGTTCGTCTTCGCCAGTACCCGTTGTGCAGCCAACAGGTGACGTGGACGTGCTCAGTCACGAGCTGATCGCGTCACGTCAGAGTATCATCAAGGCCCTGCAGGAGTTAAATGATTTCCTGACGAAGGAGAAAGACAAAATTATTGATGACAATGGTATTGTCTACGGTAAGATTTGCAGTCTCGAAGGTCAGATCGTGGCGCTGAACGTCGAGATAACTGATATCAATAAGGAGATACAAGTCCTGCAGGCCGAGAGGAGTCATCTGAAGACGGAGAAAGCGCATTACATCTAGGAGGGCCAGACGAATAGGAATAAGCTTCGTGAGCTTAAAATGGTCCTTAAAAAACTAGATAGTGTCAATCGAGAGAGGGGAAGATCGATATATACATTGTGAGAAGTAATTGGTACTTTACTTTTGTGAATTTGGTATCTTTTGTGAGTTACTAAAATGTTTAGTATCTTTTGTGAATTACTGAAATGTTCAGTATCTTTTGTGAAGCTGATATTTTTTTATTTGCTAAATATGACGGTGCCGGCTTGCAACTCTGGCGCCATATTGGTGGCGTTGGGGGTCCACGCCATCAGGTCCCTTTTTACCACGCCATAGCTAGGCTTTTCTGCACTAGTGGTGATTGGTCATTTGTGTGGTGGAGATTGAAGGATTGGGTAGAAAATTAATGATGGAGGGGACTGGAGGGAAGGGGTCGTGGGTGCGAGTCAAATTGAAGTTGGTGGATGGATAGTTAAGGCATGGAGAAGAACGATTGTGAAGGGAAAGGGCCGCAGCGTTAGCTGACTCTTACTAAGAGACTACTTTCTCGGGTTTTATTTTTTGCGTGGGATTGCCTCTTCGGTACTACAGAGATTAAAATCATGCGATTTGTTTGATTGAAAAAAAGAAAGGAAATGTTGACGTGCCAGATTTGCTGAGGTGGATGGTTGCATGTGGATTGATGAGGTGGATAGGCTGCATGTTAAGAGAATTGGAACCAACTTCTTAAGAATGTAAGATGTCAGAGCAGTGCTGCCCTTTATTTGGGCAGCTATTGGAGAAGAAAATTTTGTGATGCCCTAAAACTCACTTTTTGGTCCCCTAAACCTTTTTCAGTAACCTATTTTATGGCAGCTATTGAAAAATATCTTAAGCGTAGCCTAGTTTCAACTCACATAAAAAATATAAAAGGATTAGTTTTTTTTCCCTCCCAGCTAGAGTAAACTCTCTCGTCCAGGCTTCGCCGACGAGCCATGGATTCACTTTCCCTCTGCCTGATGCTCCGATGGCCGGTGGTGAAGTGGGGAATCCTGGTGTCTTCGCTCCAGCTAGTAGTTTAGGTTAGTGATTTTAGTCCTCACAGGTGTGGTACTAGGACGAATGGCATTGCTTATTCTCTAGTTTGCCTTTTGGCTCCGATCCACCCTCACTATGCGTCATTTGGACGTACCCGACGGTGCTCTGGCGTAGATTCATGTCGCCTCCTTGGGGAGACGAGGTTAGGATTTCTTGTCACGCGTGCACGGTGGCGAGATTTGGTTTCTGTTGCTTCAGATCTATTCAGGGTTCAATGACGACGATTGCGATTCTGGGGCGTTGGTCCTTAGGGGCACATGCATGAAAACTTCCTGACTGACACGGACCAGATCAAACCGGCTCCGGCAAGGGAACAATGACAACATCGCGTCGACGGCTTGTTCCGACGGCTGTAGTGGCTAGAGACCCAGATGTAACTTTTACTATGTTTGAAGGCTTTATACTTATGTTTAACTTTTATAATAAACATGATTTTTTGTGGAAAGAAAACTCACATGCATATTGTTTTACCTTGAATAACATATCGCTTAACTATACAAAAAAATGAACTAATATAAAATGTATAGATGATAGTGCTTAGCTCAACTGAGACTCAATCGAGCGGAATGATTATTTCGATATCTCTTTATACTATATAAACTATATTTTTTTTGAAAATTACTATATTAACTAATAAAAAGACCACATTTCATTTGATTTTTTTGAGACATTCCACATTTCATTTGATGCTCCATTTTTATACTTTGGACTGGTTTTGCCGTCTCAGCTTTTGTTTTGAGAACGTTTTCGGTCTCCCAACCAGGGGATGCATATGGGTTTGTTAGCTTTTTTTTAGGGAGACATGGGCTTTTTAGCTGACACAGACTGGTCGGCCTTGGATGGGCCAACCATACAGGGTTAGTGACCCACGGTGCTCCACTCCCCAAGTTACGTAAAGCGAGAAAAAAAAAAAACCTCAGCTCTCCAGTCTCCCGCACAACGTCGGCCGGAGAGAATGAAGAGGGGAGGCGCCGGCGGCGACCCCGAACCTCCTCATACTCGGCAGCAAGCAGAGATTCAAGGTCAGGAAACTCCATCCCCATCCTCTCATTCTCCACCCCCTAGTAATAGTTACTCAATGTTATATCAATTTTTCTCGCAGAAAACCCTAGCCCGATTCCCGCTCATGAACCCTAACTTTCCCTTACTGCAACAGTGGAGGAGAGGAGAGAAGGGAAAAGAGGGTGCTTAATTCAACCAGGCGATGGATCCAACCGAGGTTCCTCACGGGTAACATCCAGTTTCGCACTCTGTGAATGTTATGCTGGATGGATGGATGTATCATGTATGCTTGTGTTCTGTGTGCTGCACACTTCGAACCACACTGAATGAAGAAACCAGTCCATAAACTTCACCCATTTCCATTGACTGCATCTGTTTGTGTCTGCTGCTGTTTCAGGGTCATCCCGTTCCCGACTCGCCGGTTGACCCCGTATCCAAGGTGCTCGGTGATGAAGGCCTACTCATCGAGATCCTCCTCCTAATTGGCTACCCTGCCACACTCGTTCGCGCCGCTCTCGTCTGCAAGCGATGGTATTGTCACGCCTCTGAACCTGCCTTTAATTCCTCCGGCGTTTCCGCAAGCTCAACCCGCCCCGCCTCCTCGGCTTCTATGTCGAAAACGGGTCGATTGGGGTCGCCGGGATCCGTTCACGCTTCGTGCCGATGCTACCGCACCCACTAGAGTTCGATGCCCTTATCCGCCGAGTAAGCTCCGGCCTGGATGCCTGCAGGAACACACATAAGTTAATCTTGGGCTGCTGGAATGGCAACATCTTCATCAACACCAGAAACGATGAATAAGCTCGATCAGTACATATAGTGCTCAGCCCGCTCTGCCCTGAGAGAAGCATGGTTATCATCCCGCAATTCCCGTACGACAAGCATCAGGACACCAATCTGTGCACTTTCAGTAAACTCCTCTTTAAAGAAGAAGGTGATGGCTTGACCTACTTCTGTGTGTGTATGGAATCTTCCAAGGAGGGAACAAATACTACGGTGCATGCGTATATTTTGCAAGATGGTGCCTGGTGCTTGCATACCTCGGCAACGACGCAACTCCCTTGTCTGCCTCTGCCACAGGAACTGAATCCTCTGCTTGTTGGCAATAAAATCTATATGGCGGCCACCATCAACCAAATTCTTGTCTTGGATTTCACAACCTTAAGTTTCTCCATACTTCAGCTCCCACAGGGGCTGGTTATTGGTGACAGAGCAAACATATTGTTACGGGCAGATGATGATTCTGGTTATTTTTGAAATGTTATTGTATAATAGGGTTAAGATTTTTTGCTGGAGCATGCTGTCACTTAGACGGATGTCAGTTATGAATCGTACATTTTACACTGGTATGCTTGTGTTTATGCATCTCTTCTGATTCAGATATACCACTACGAAGCGCTTCCTCTTATATAAACAAGGGTAATAATCCAATCTAACAACACGTGTGGTACCTGGTTGATGTTCCTTTCACCCTCTTTCGTTACCATCTTGTATGTTTTAGTTGGTAGACTTCCAATGAGGTCCTCTTTTGTAGCCATCTTGTATGTTTTAGTTGGCATTCAATCTGTATTCTGAAACAGTTTTTATCACTTTGACTTTTGACTCCTGCGTGGTAATTATTTGACTTTGTTTTACAACTACTTATATTTTGTTTTGATCTTGTCGCCATTAATTGTGTCCATCCTTATTCTTGGTCTATTTTGCTTGCAACAGTGACGCCACGTGAAGATGAGGAAGATCTTGGATCAAAGAAGAGTGAGCTGCATTTCATATTGGATAAAGAAAAAAAAAATCTGCTAGCTGTGTTTTGAGTCTGTGACAAGTTATACTGGGATGCTAGATGGAACCGGATCAGGTGCCAAAAACCCGTCTTAGAGAAGGCAAGTGCAGTATCGGTTATCTGTCTTTTCGGTCAGTGAAAGTTATACTGGGTACTGAATTAGGATTTCCTGTTCTTCGATGTAACTGGATCAGGTTCTCCTATTGTTGTTTTCAACAGACCTGTATGTTTGTGTTGCATCCCAACGTTCCACTGCCTGCTATTTATGTCTTTTTTTTGCAAATCATGTTCTAGTTAGCAATGTGCTTGTGAAATATGAGGCATAACATTTGTTGACAGGAGTAAGAAGACACCTATGGAATTACAATGCAACACAAACATTGAATGATCACCTAGACTTTTTGTGTGCAAAGCTTAGTAGTACTTTGTGTAATCCCTCATGGTGAGACTTGTGGGACACACGGAACATGCAGGGTTTGTGGCCTGCACGGTCTTAACAGGGCTCTTTAGATTTCTGTGCTTCTTTGCACAAGTTAAACGTTAAAACTATGCACTCCAGCAGTCTTTCTTTTACCAATGGCATGCATAGCTCCCATCCATTTTCCAGAACAGCAAAGGATATTCTGTTCCTTTATTGCAAAACATAATTTCTTGCTTTATCATCATCCTTTCCCCTTTTTATGTGAGAAGGGGAAAATAATAATTTGCATGCTTCTGTGATGAAGTCATACTTGCCATCTCTTGTTGTAACTAGTCATGCACTTTTCTCTCAGCTTTACTACCATATTTTCCTACAAAACAGAAGCATAATATTGTTTCATGGCAGAGGGTTCTTTATGGAACAGAGGGAACCTAAGATAATGAAGCAATATAAGCTCCACTAGCTGTCTCATCAAAAGATCTTATCATGATACTTATTTGAAGAATTCACACATTTGTTGGGATGAACTTGCCGGTTCCAATTTAAGTTTAAGGTCATTGAGCTTTTACTTCTGAATAATGTACTGTATTTCTCACGCTGCAAAGCAGCAAAACCCAGGGTCCTGGGAGAGTACAGATATGAGTTTTTTGGCTTTCTGCCCAACAAAAGTTCAGGCAGGGAAAGAAATAAGCAGAACTACAGGGAGATCACAGGTCCAGGTTTTGGAGGAAAGGGCCCCAAACTGCCAGGTCTCCACAGTCTTCAGGCTTCAGGCGGAATGACCAAAGCTTGAGGTCGCTGGCAGTAGTGGCGAGAGCACGGCTGACAGCAGGACGTTTGCTTCGGAACACCACAGTCTGAACATCTTCTGTTACCTGGTACATCTGCATGGGTGAAACTGATGAAATTAACCTCAGTCTGTAAAAAAGGAGAATAGATCAGAACTGAGGTCTGTATTATCAAACATGCATAGACACAAAATTTCTCTATCCAATATAAGTAAGGCTATATAACAGGAAGACCTGCGAGCATCGGCGGGGTGGTTCTGTTCCTGCCTACGTTGTGTGTCCCAGAGAGCCTGGAGCTGCCTCCAAAACTCACTGACATCTTGCTGTCGAGTGGTCAGACTGCGGTTATGACCGCTCACAAGGTGCTCTCAGTGACTAGGCCATGGATTTGTGCTGCCACAACATGGTGCGTCGCTTTCGATGTTCACGTGCTGGGCAGATTGTTGGTACTAGTCATGTTCATCAAAATTTTGGAGTCTGAATCTAATATTTGATAGTCTGAATATGATAGCTCACTTCTGAATTTTATGCTTGTAGGTGGATCCACGTCGGCTGATTGTGCAGGCTTTGAAAGAGTACTTGTGATTACCCGCATCCAGTCTTGACATTCTAGGCCAATACTCCTCGTGCTGCTGGTTTGTAAAAACAGACATTCTTGGATAGCTTCGCTGGGTTAACTGGTGGTCGTCAGTCGTGTGGCAGACTAACTGAGTGCATACAGGTTGGTTCTTTTTTTGTGATTTGCAAATCCTGGACTCAGTTGTTCTGTGAACCTTGTTTGTCTATAACACGAGAGGGTGCTAGTATCAGTTTACTACTCCCTCTGATCGGAGGGAGTACTTTATTTGTTTGGCGGTAATATGGAAAACTACTTCTCCACTCTATAAGAGAGATGGTTTTAGTAGCAGCTGGACTGCTGGAACCCGAAGTTAGGAATATGAATCCAGTGGTTGATTGGAAATTACTCCACTCATTTTCTTCTCTTTTGCTGTCCACATGCCTTTGCGTGAGATGGACGGTACATCCTCTGAGTTCGTGTTTCCATCAGGAAGTGTTTGACAGTAATGTTTTGTTTCATATCAGTCATAATAGTAGTAGCCTCGGAGGTGGTACTAGGCGATATTTCTGCAATCTTGCCACTGGGAGGCTTTGACGTGTGTTTGCCCAGTTTAGCAGTGCAGGCACATGTGTTTTTCTCTCCACTTTGTATGTTTGTGATGTCGCTGACCTTTACTGATTTTTATGTGTGATGACTTGCTCCTTTTTGGCATCATATTATCCCTTAATATTTACTCCTCTTAGTCTAGTGTCAAAAACGCTCTTANATTATGGGACAGAGGGAGTATTTAAGAGAGGTCATGGTTCTCGTGTTGATTATACTCCTTGTTAGAATATTTGAGTATATAATGCTGTTTGCTCAGCATTGTAAGGTGATTAAGATATGATCAGACCCTGATTAAGATATTATAATCAGATCATCCTTCCACATCGAAGACTTTGGACCGTGCCTTCCATAGGGTAGAAAGTTGACCAAAATTTTCACACGACTCTTCAGCTCTGGTTCTTGATTGATTCATATCACCCTATTCATATTTTCTTCAAATAGATGTCCTTTTGCTTGGGCAACTTTATGCAGTGTGAATGTTCTTTACATGCTACCAAAACTTTCTTATAACCAAATAATGGCTGAAAACGAAAGCTCTATAGTTAATTCCAACCAGTGCCATCTCTGTACAACGTCACACTTAAGACTTATCCATAGCATTGACCACCTGCACCATTCCCCCGGTTATTATTTGAAGATCATCACAGGGTAGTTCATTACTTGTCTGCTTGATGTATTCGCGTTATCCATGTAGTGTGCACTTGCTTGTGTTCATCAAGCATCGTATGGAAGCATTAACAAAAAACTCCACTGTGCAACCACTGTAGAAAATAGATTTTATACCACTCTCATTAAGAATAAAATGTGAGTTTCAGGTTTTTTTTTCCTGTCAGCTTCTGAAAAAATGTGCCTGTGGTGTTCAAAAATGTCTGAAATGTTTTCTTTGACCTTGAAACCCATGTTGAATAGCCAACTCAATGTAACCAAATTAGAATAACAAGTCTGCTGATCTAAAACAACCACTAGCAGTGACGGGTTGTTAAACTATTGTCATATCCTTATCGGTAGCTGAATTTGACTTAAGCTTTGAATCAGTGGCTATTGATAAGCAGCCATCCCCAGTTAGCAGAGGAAAATAAGAACCGAGGTTCAAGTACATCATTAGCAGTGGCCTCCTAATCTGGTTGTATCAGGTTTTCTGGAGGTTAGCCTCGCTCTAACCAAAGCCATGGCCTCCAAGCAGATGGTGCACATGAACCAAGGACAAGGGGAAAGAAGTTATGCTCGCAACTCTGGTATTCAGGTACTCTGTTCTTTGACACTTGGTATTCAGGTACTCTGTTCTTTGACACTCGGTCCATCAGTAACTTGTTCAGAATATAGTAATTTTTTTGCGGGAGTTCATAATACCACTACATATCTGAAATTCAAAAGAAGAAATGAGGAAGTTAAGAAGCATGCCATTTAGCTCAAAGATTATAGTACTAGATTTTCTGAAGAAGTTCAAATCGACTGCAGAACGCTCAGCAGAGCAGGATGAAGCTCCTGATAGAAAGAGCCATCATAGACTTATGCAGCAGCAGCAGCAGTAGCACCAGCACCTTGTTACCTGAAAAGATGGTGATCGCGGACTTGGGCTGCTCCTCTGGCCCAAACGCACTGTCACTGGTATCGGTCGCTGTCGAGTCGATCCATGGTTACTGTCTTCAGTTGCAGCAGCCACCACCGGAACTGTGTGTGTTCCTCAACGACCTGCCTGACAACGACTTCAACACAGTGGTGAAGAGCCTCGTCACACTCCGCCGAAGCGACGGACCTGTTGTCGTGACGGGTATTGCACCAGGGTCGTTTTACGAGAGGCTCTTCATTAGTAGCTCCGTTCATCTTGTGTGCTCGTCCAGTAGCCTGCACTGGCTCTCAAAGGTGTGACCGTGTGAGTGTGACACTGCTCGATGGATCCGTTGCATTAACTTGCTAATTCTACATGCAAAACCTTGATCTTCACAGGCTCCTGAAGTTCTAAGGAGAAACCAGATCCCGGCTTACTACATCGATGAGCATGCTAGGCGTGAAAAGCTCCCTATGGTCCTTGAGGCCTATGCACAGCAGTTCAGGAATGATTTCAGACATTTCCTGGAACTGAGAGCCAAAGAATTAGTCCCGGGAGGCCAGATGGTTGTTTCCATTATAGGGAGGCATTCTGATGGAATCGCCCCCTTTCACATCTGGGATATCCTAGCTCAGGTTCTAAGTATTATGGCCTCAGAGGTACATTTCCTCAGTTTTTCTTGTATAGAATTTTATCATTTACTGACAAAGGCACAAGTAATTGATCTTTCGCGATGATCGACAGGGTGTAATCGACAAGGCGAAGTTTGATTCTTTCTACGTGCCAGTATATGGGCCTTCAAAGGAAGATGTAACGGAGATCACCCAAGAAGAGGGCTCCTTCAACATCAAGGAGATTCTGGTGCATGACTTTTTAAGCGACCTGGACGGTGCACTTGTCACCCCAAGTTGGATCGCCAATCAGATAAGAGCCGTGTACGAACAGATAGTGGTGCAGCATTTTGGCGATGTGATGGACGAATTCGTGAGGATCGCGGAGCGGCGCTGGAGCCTGGACGGAAGCTTGCTGCAGGAAGAGCA